>RJWT010023324.1:0-16859 GCA_004365215.1 Cuniculus paca | reverse complement strand
TTTTGCTGAATGTTCTGTTCACATTTATTCTATTTTGCTTCAGTGTTCAGATTTCTCCTTTAAACTTAAGAAATTTCACCTTACTAAAATGTCCTTTAGCTGATGATATAGGTCAGTGGCACAAGCACCTGCCTGGCAAGTGCAAGGTCCTGAGTTTGGGCATTGCCCCCCCCCCCCAAAAATGTCCTTTAGTAAGTACTTTAAAAAGTTTAAAAATACATTTTAAAGAAACTAGTACAGAGAAAGCTGAAACAAGTATGCTGATTTTAATAGTTTATCATGTTTTACTAAAGTTATATTTGATGTAGAAATCATATCTTATTCTGTATTTTTTAAACAAATTTATGTCACACAGTTCAAATGATAATTCATAACCAGGAACACTTGCTGCTATTGAAAATGGACAATAAAATTGACTTTCCTAAAAGCAACATTTTCATGTATGGTCAATAAGCATAGAACTAGAAATCCGTATGGGTTTTACTACATGTTTATAGATAAGTAGCTTTCAAATGGTATTATCAGGTTTAAGGGAAAAGATCTCATCACACTGCTTTAAGGGGACATGATGTTCTTCCATGTTAGAAAACGAAGTGGTTTTTCAGGTAAAATCACATTTTATTAAATACTAAAAATATTGAAATGAAAATAAATTTAGTTAAAATTTACACAAGATTAAAACTTCATTTTGATAAAGTATTAAAATTGCCATGCTGTTTCTAAACCTCTTTTGATTGCTGCAGTATACAAAGAGGATTTATCTTTTCTACTTTCCCATTAAGATATATCCTTTGAATGTATATAAAGTAAATTTATTTTAAAAAATGGTTTACTTGGCTACTGTAACAAAATATTAAGGATTAGGTAGCTTTAACAACAGAAATTTGTCTCTCACAGTTCTGGTTGTTACAGATCTTAAGATTCAGGGTTGGCAGGGTTGATTCTTTAAGGGGGCTCTGAGGAGGTGTTCAGTGCTCTTCCTATGCCTTCAGTTGGTTTGTTGGTAATCTTTGCTGTTCCTTGGCTTGTAAAAGATCATCTGCTGTCTAATTTATCTTTACATGGTGATCTCCTGTGTGTGTGTCTCCCTAGATTTCCCTTTTTTATAAGGACATCTGTATTTGGATTAGGTACCACTTTATCACCCAATCTTAGCTAGTTATATCTGTTTTAAACTTATTTCTGAATGAGGTCGTATTCTGGGGTACTGACAGTAATAATTCAATCCATGAAGTGTTTTATTAATTATGTGTTTAGATCAGTGAACTGTTAAATTTATATTTGTTTAAAAAGAGTGTTCTATCTAAAACAGATTTATGGTTATTTATTTATTTATTTATTTTGTGGCTTTTTTTTGAGACAGTCTCTACGCAGTTTTGGCTGGCCTTGAACTCACTTTGTAGCCCAGGCTGGTCTCGAACTTGCAACGATCCTCTTGCCTCAGCCTCCTGAATGCTGAGATCACAGGAGTGCACCACCACTCCTGGCTGTGATTTATGATCATTTAAAACAAGATTTATATATAGAATAAAATATATATATATATATTAGAAAATACAGATATTAAAAATCACGTGTAGCAAAGAGAAAATAAACCTGTTAAATATGTAAACTAATATAGTTTCTAAAGTTGATTTTTAAATGTAGTTATAAAATCTATAACATCAATGCAACTATGCTATTTTATCAGAATAGAAAATAGTTTTCTGAAACCAAATTTTAATAGCAGGTTGCCTTATTTTTTATTAGGGGATAGAAAACAAAATAATAGATGGTGTTTTCATTAATGGTTTCATAATGCAGTACAGATATTCCTTATTTAATGAATTACTTGTTTAATAACTCTTTGATTTATGACATGTTGCTCATACTTTTGGTTCAAGTATATAGTATTTTGGTGATATAACTATTCAGGAACAAATCTTAAAATATCAACTCTGAGAGAACTGTATAAATAATGTGCTCCTCAGGTTTATAAATACTATGCTTTCTTGACTTCAGTTTCCAACTCTAATTATTTCAAAAATTATATTATTTGAAGAAATTTAAAAATTGCTTTATACAAATATAATGTGTGAATTACAGTTTTGAATTTTAGTTGGTAGCATTTCTAGTAGATGAAAACTCTAGCGTGTAGTTAAATGTTAAGAGCTATAGTTCATGCTTGGAAACACCAGATATTATGAGGTATTAATTATAATTAATATAGCAGTTTGTTATAGTACTGACAGGAATATTAGTGTGGCTTTAATATGCCTAATTTGGACTGTGATACATATTTCATATATATTATCTAAAATTACAGTAATTATGACACTTTTATGCTCTTAACCTGTTTGAGTGATAGCTTAATTGAAGTGTAAAGAAGTAAAGGAAATTGATGGTTACAATTGTAGTGGTGAATTTGAACCCAGGTATTCTGACTTCAGAAGCTTGATTTTAAAGATTTAATTCATGATATGTGATTGCTTTCAGAATATTTTATCAACTTTTCTTCAAGTTTGTTGATATTTTTCCTTATCTGAGTCCAATAAGTAAATTGCAAGAATTTTTCATTGCTTATACCTTGTTTTTATTTCTAGCATTTGTACTTGTACTTTTCTATTTCTCATTCTTCTCCTGAAATTATTAGTTCATGAATTTTGAGTTCATTTTCATAGATCCTTTAGTATATTAATCATAGTTGTAATAGTTTCATTATGGAAGCTGATATGTTTGTCTGCTTCTGTTGTTGTCTTCAAAATCAGTAAGTTTTGTGTCTTGCTTTTTTTTTTTATTTCTTTTTTCTTTTTGAGGCAGGGTTTTACTATGCAGTTTAGGCTGGCCTTGAACCCACTTCATAGCCTATTCTGACCTCAGATTCTCAGTGATCCTCCTGACCACTGGTATAGGTGTATACCATCATTCCCAATTCTTTTGCTCTTTTTATGTGTCTTGAAATTTCTGATCCATGCTAGACATTGTGCGTAAAGAACAGTAGACACTGAGGTACCTAGAAGTATGAGTGCCTCATGTGTCAGGCTGTTAGTTGGTCAGACCTTATGCATTCAGTAGTCTTTGTGTTTATGTGCTACAGAAGCTCTCTTCACACTCCTATTCTCCTTCCATCCCCCAACTGTTTACTCTTGTTGCTTCTTATTCAGTGCTGGGTTTGTGATGAGAGTAGAGGGGTATTTGCTTGATTGACCTAGCCACAATTTTTGATAGATCCTGTAAGTTGGGACCTTAGGAGTATACTTTCCTCAATATTTTTACCCCACCTCCAACGGTAGCCAAATCTTGTGTACAGGGTGTGGTCTTAGGTGGGAATAAGTTTCCTCCTTCCCCATTAGTGATGTAACATCTGCTTTGTATTAGAAGACTTCCTGTCCCTTCTTTAGTAGCATTGTTTTAGTGGTTGTTTTAATGTACATAATATGAATCTTTAAATTATGACACTTAAGGCAAGCATGGTGGTGCACACCTATAATCCCTGCACTCTAGGAGGCTAAGGCAAGAGGGTGGAAAGTTTGAACCCTGCCTGGGCAACTTAGTGATCTACTCCACTGTACCGTTGTTCCATAAAAGCAACTGTAAAAATACATAAACTAATAAGCATAATTGTATTTCAGTAAAACTTATAAAACCGGGTAGTTGCCTAGATTTTTCCTGTAGACTGTAGCTTGCAAATACTGGACAGTCAATTATCCAGTATTTGTAATTACCTGTGTAATATAGTAGACAATTATCTGTAAAATAAAACCTTACTGACATATAATTCACAAACCATACAATTTACCCATTTAAAGTGTATAATTGTGTGACTTTTAGTACATGTAGTAGAGTTGTAAAACTAACATAACAATCAGATTTGGAACATTTTATTATCCCAGGAGGAAATCCTCACTGGTTCCCTCAAACCATTAGCTAGTCATTTCTAGGCAACTAGTCTACTTTCTATGGATTTGCCTATTTTAGATGTTTCACTTAAATGAAATCATAATAGTATATGATCTTTTCAGATTGATTACTCTCAGTTAGCATGTTTTCAGAGTTCAACTGTGTTGTGTTTGTATTACTATCCACTTAGGTTTTTTTTCATCATGTAACATTTTAGCAGGGTCTCATCTTTGCCAAAAGTTGTTAATCTGTCTTTTAGAATATAGTGGGTGTGAAATTATTTTGCACTGTGGTTTTGATTTTCATTTCCTTGTAGTTGATGATGCTATTTTCATGTGCTTATTGGCTATTTTATGGTTTTGAGAAAATGTCTATTCAGACCTTTTTGTCTGTTTTTCAGTACTGGTTTGTGTAACTTTGTTGAGTTTTAACAACTCATATTTCTGATTACAAGCTCTTGTCAGATGTAAGACTGGCAAAAATTTTATTCCATTCTGCATATTGTGTTCTTCTGTTGCTTGTGCTTCTGATTTTATATGTAAAAAATCATCACCTAGTCTAAACTCCTAAGTTCAAGGGTTTTGTAGTTTTAGTTCTTAGATTCATTTTAAGCTCATTATTGTATAGGATGTGAAGGATCCAAAATCATTTTTACATGTAAATAGTCAGCTGTATTAGCACAATTTTGTTATAAGAGTATTTGTTAAAAACATTGTTCTTTCCATCATTAAATTGCTTCTGCATCCTTGTCGAAAATCTGTCATTTATGTGAAGATTTATTTCTGGGCCCTAAATTTTATTCAGTTGATGTATATGTTTACCATTATGCCAGTACTACACTGTTTTAATTAATGTAGTTCTTCAGGTTTTGAAATTGGGAAGTATGAGTCCTCCAACTTTGCTGTCCTTTTTCAATAAGTCTATCGATTTACTCTATGAATTTTAAGATTAGTTGGTTAATTTCTCCAAAAAAGTTAGCTTGGATTTTGATGCACAATAAATTGAATCTGTAGATTATTTAGGGAAATATGACAGCTTAAAAATACTGTTTTTTTTGTCTAGGGGCGCAGCTCAGTGGCAGAGCATGAGTTCACCATATGCAAGGCCCTGGTTTCAATCCTTCAAAAAGAAAATATTCTGATCCATATACATGGAAGTCTTTCCACTTGTTTAGGTCATCTTTAATTTATTTAACAGTTGTAGCTTTTGGTGTATAAGTTTTATGCTTTTTTGGTTAAATTTCTTTTTTTTTTTTTTTTTTTGTGGCACCGGGTATTGAACTCACGACCTTGCGCTTGCCGGGCAGGCGCTTAGACCGCTGAGCTAGATCCCCAGCCCTGTTTTTGAGACAGGGTCTCACTATGCTGTTCAGGCTGGCCTTGAGCTCACTTTGTAGCCCAGGCTGGTCTCCAACTCACAACAATCCGCCTGTCTCAGCCTCCTGAGTGCTGGGATTAAAAGCGTGAGCCACCACGCCCGGCTTTGGTTAAATTTCTTGCTAGGAATTTTAATTTTTCTATTTGATATTGTAAATAGAATTTTATATATTTCATTTTTGTTTTTTGTTACTGTATATGGATATAGTTCATTTTGATATGTCAGTGCATCCTGTAAATTTGCTGAATTTATTTATTCTAATTTTTTTTAATACTGGTTTATCCTTTAAATTTTCTATATACTGTTCAAGATCCTGCCATCTGATAATTTTTTTTTTTTAATGAGCAGGATATATTTATTGAGAGAAAGAAAGCTTCTGTTTGGTAATTCTTTTTCTCTTCCAATCTGGGTTCTTTTTATTGTAATTACTGCTTAATTGCCCTGGTTAGAGTCTCCAGTAAAATGGCAAATAGTGATGACAAGAGACATCCTTGTTTTGTTCCTTATCTTCAGGGAAAGCACACTTCTTAATGATGATGATGTTCACTGTGGGATTTTTATAGATGTCATATATCAAGTTGAGGAAGTTCTTTTTATTTCAATTTTATTGAGTGTTTTTTGTCATGAAGAGGTGTTGGATTTTTGTTAAATGCTTTTCAATAGCTATTGAAATGGTCATGCAGTTTTTGTCCTTTATTCTACTGATATGGCATACATTGATTGATTTTCATATATTAAACTACCCTTGTATGTAAGGTTAAATTGTCCTTGATTATGATATATACATATATATTTTTAATATATTGTCTGGTTTGATTGTTTTGTTGAGGATTTTTGCATACATATTTTTAAGAGCTTGTTTTTTTTTTTTTTCTTTGTGAAGTTTTGTCTGGTTTTGCTATTAGGGTAGTACTGGTTTTATCCTTGGGGAGTTTTCTCTCATTTTCTGTTTTTGGGAAGAGTTTGTAAAAGATTGACATTAATTGTTCTTTTAAATGTTTACTCTTTTAAAAGAGTAAAAGCAACATTGGATTTATTTTCTTCCTGGAAGTCTTAATTCTACTAATTCAATCTTTTACCTTGTGGTAGATCTTCCTCAGATTATTTTTTGGTCAGTTTTGCTAAATTGTTTCTAGGTATTTGTCTGTTTCATCTATGCTATCTAATTTGTTGCTCTATAGTTTATAATAATGTTTTTTCTTAGTCTAACTAAAGTTTAGTAATTTTGTTGGTATCTTCAAAGAAACAACTTTTAGTTTTGTTGATTTTTTTCTCTATTCTATTCTAAATTATCTTTACAAGATACTAGAGCTCTTTAATACTTTCTGACATGTTCAGTAAATGTTCTCAGCTTTGGTTATTTGAAAAAAGTCTCTTGCATAGAATTTTAGATTGGTAATATTTACTATTTTAATTTTTTTTTTTTTGAACAGGGTCTCATGCAGTTCAGGCTGGTCTTGGGCTCATTTTGTAGCCCAGGATGGTCTTGAAATTGCAACGATCTTCCTGCCTCAGCCTCCCAAGTGCTGGGATTACAGGAGTGCGCCACCATGTCTGACTATTTTAATTCTTTACAGATACTGCTTCATTGCATTCTGGTGTGAACAGTTTCTGATGAAAACTATGCTATGACTCTTATTACTTTTGTTCTTTTTTAATCTAACACCCCACCCCCAGTTATCAAAGATTTTTCTTTCTCTAGTGTTCAGAAGTTTATAAAGCATAAAGGATTTCCTTGCCTGCTTGGGATTCATTAAGCTTCTTGGATCTGTGATTTTCTTCCTTATATGAATTTTGGAAAATCCTTAAATACTTTTTCTAGCCTGTTCTTTCTTCTCAACTTCTGAGACTCCAAAGACGTATTTGTTTTATTTTATTCTATTTTACTTTTTTTTTTTTAGATTTATTTTTGAGACGGGATCTCACTATGTAGACCAGGCTGGCCTTGAACTCACTCTGTAGCCCATGGTGGTCTCAAACTCATGATGATCCCTCTCCCTCAGCCTCCCAAGTGCTGGGATTACAGACGTGTAGCACTATACCTGGCTCTGAGTTTGGTATTTTATCCCCTCCGACAAGTTTTGATCTCTTCTGATTTTGTTTCTACTCCTTTTCTTCTTTGTGTTTTGCTTTGTATAATTTCTTTTGATTTAACTGATTCTATGTCCAGTCTGGTTGGAAGCCCACGTATGTTTTAATTTTAAGAAGTTAGCATTTTCATTTGATTATTTTATATAGTTTCTCTCTGTCTGGAAATTTCCCATTTGCTCATGAATATTCTCCAACTTTATACCACATCCTTTAACATATTAATCACGGTTGTTTTAAAGTCCTTCTCTGGTAGTTCCAACATCTGAGCCAATCTTACTTTTGATGCTTTTGACTGCTTTAGTTCTTGACAATAAGTCCTTTTTTACACTACCCCTTCTTGATCTTGTTATGTATTTTGCACATATATATTGAGTGCTACATATCTTGGTTACTTATCTCGTTACTAGGGCAAATACCCAATACCTAAAGTTAAAGATCAAAGGGTTTATTTAGCTCACAGTTTGTAGAGGTTTAATTCCGTAATCGACTGTCTCTAAAGCAGGGTGGCATGGCAGAGGAGCAGCCTTTCATGGTGGTGGAAGACACTAAAAGCAGCAAGAGAGAAAGGAGAGCAAGTGTCTTTCTGTTCCTTATATTGTATTTGGGCTACCTGCCCTAGGGCAGGTATACCACTCACACCCTCAATCCCAGCATTGGACCATGAATCAATCACAAACTCTAGATTCACCCTTCTCCAAAAAGCCCACTCCCCCATGACTGCATAAGGCTTTGGGGGTGTATCCAGACATAAACCATAACACTGCATATTATGTTTAAACAAATAATCAACAGAAGTTAAGAGTGCATATACCCAAAATGGGCACCACTGTTTTCTTAACTGGTTAGTAGTTGAGCTGGGTCTAAGTTGAGTTTTGAATTTTGTTGTTGCTAGTTAAGTTCAACAAACCACAGACTTCACATTTTTCCAATGATTTGTATAATTTTTGCTTAGTGTGGGATTTGGATAACTAGAGTTTTTTCAAGATTCTTGTTCCACTCTCAGCTTTCAGAAAGTTCTACATATCTTAAATCACACAGAATCTCTCTTCGTTCTCATGGGTAGATTGCTATTGCCTTGTACTTTATTCAAGGCTTGGTGTGGGGATGATATTAGGTTCTCCTGCTTCAACCTTAGAGTTAGGCAGACCTTGTACCCCTGAATGACAGGGTGGATTTTTTTTTGTTTGTTTTGTTTTTTTTCTCCAGTACAGAATAGAAGTTTATTTAGATCATGGTTCTGGAGACTGGGAAATCCAGTATCAAGGTGCTGATATGATAGAAGGCATCCTGTGATAAGACAGAGCAGGTATCTCAGAATGGTTGTTAAGGATCCTGTATCTCCTCTCTCCGACCAGTTCCCCCTCCATAGGCTGATATCAAGAGGGAGGAGCAGGACACCTAATAATAGCAGACTTTAGCTTTGCATCAGTGTAAGATGCTGTACCCAAGCAGTTTTTAGTCCACTGCCCCTGCTCCTGCAGATAGTAGTTTTCTCTACTTCTCTCTTGGTAGCAATTTATCTTCACTGGTGACCAGGGGTTGGGCAGATTCCTGCCTCTTGTCCAGCAGCGAGTGGCTTTTATTTCTACCCCTCTCTATAACAGCTGGGCTTTTTCTCATACAGGGAGTGGGAAGGTTTTCTTTTTAGATATCTTTCATACCTTTGTGCATACTGTATTTAAATGGTGTCCTTTTAGAAGTAATTCCTGATTAACAGGGTCTGAACCTTAGATTTTTAGGAAAGTATGCCCACAGTTTGGTTTTTATTATAATATGCTGATGTGCTTGTTCTTTTCCAGCTTGGGCTTGATCTCCGACTCGTTTCACATGTTTTTCGATAGCACTGCCATTTTGGCTGGATTGGCAGCCTCTGTTATTTCAAAATGGAGAGATAATGATGCTTTCTCCTATGGGTAAGATTTTTAAAAAATCATTTTCTTGAAGCATGGGATGTACAGAGAAATACACGAATCTTGAGGTTGGTGAGTTTTTACAAATTGAACACATTTGTGTAACTTAAAGCCATGAGACCCTTCCTTATACCTTTTCTAGTTCTTTCCAATGCATCTGAGAATAACCATTTTCTTAAGTTCATGGATTTCTTTTGCTGTTTTTAACCCTATGTAATTGGAATCAACAATATGTAATTTTGTTCACATCTAAATTCTTTGGCTTAGTGAATGGACACTAAACATTTAATAAAACATTTTAGGTGAGACCATTTCAATGTAGGAAGATTTCTTATAACCTACATTTTTTTAAGAGGAAGAAAAAATGTCAGTGACTAGAAATGGTGATTTTTCTTATTGAAGGTGTAATTTGCTGTTTATTTAAAATCATTTCATAATAGGTTTTATATTACCTACTTCAGCTCTACATTTATATATAGTACTTCTTATATATGCTCACTGATTTGGTTTTATGCTAAGAGTTAGTGTGGATCATCTTAGAGACAGAGTTAACTTTGTGCTGCTACCTCTGATTGGGAAAGCACTAGATTTTCCATAATTTGATTTATGCTTTTTTTTTTTTAGTTTTAAAAGGAAAGAAGAATAAAAAGAATACAGAATTTCAAAACAAAATAACAGTTTAACAATGGTTCTTACATTGCATATTGTTATCTTCAAAGTAGTTGTTTAGATTACAAGATATAGACATGAAAAATGATCATACAAAGCACAAACTGTTCTGATGAACTAATAGAAATTAGTAGTGTAGCTATCTATCTTGTGTATATAAATATATATGTATAATCTTTCTGACTTTCTTTTTTTGAACTTATAGAATATTTTGTAGCATAATTATATGCAAGCAGAACTCAGCGCTAATATCTTTTTTATGTATCCCTTTCTCATTCCTTCTTATTGTTGATTCTATTTTTAAATTTCTTATCCTGTGCTGTGTGTGTGTGTGTGTTTGTGTGTGTGTGTGTTTTCTTTTGGGAAAGATTAAGGAATAAAAACTGATGGATTATTTGAAACCATGAATAATTGTTATATAGTGAGAGCAGTAGTAAACTATTAGTGTCAGCACACAAAAATGGAATTAAGTAGGCTAAACCTAAGGATGAATCCCTGTAAGCTCCATTTCAAGGTGATCATAGTAGAAGACTGACTACAATGGAACAAACAGGAGGCTCTGAGAACAAGCAAGACTTTTCAGTATTTGTTTGTATAAAGTCATCTTGTGTCTTGTCATGCTCTTATTTTTGAAATAGCAAAACCAGTATAAAAATAGTATGCATTCGATGGCTAGATGTGTATATACAAGTTTATATAATGTGTTCATATAATTGTACCCTTTTTTCCTTTTGCCCTAGTTGAAGAATTCAGACATCTGTCATGCTTAATTAGGTAGTAGCACTTTCCTGAATTATATGGTCTAATTTCAAGACTTGCTCTGTTTAAGTAAACATAATCATTTATAATGGCAAGTGTATCTACTTTATAAGCTTTTCCTTTTAAACCTACAACCAAATACAGTGATTCGTTGGTACTCGATGTTAATTAGTTACAGGAGGTGTGATGGGTACCAGAAACATTATTTTGGCTAGAAAGGATAGTGAGTCATGAGGAAATCAATCCAGACAAGTTCTAGCTTGAGTGTCAAGCACCAAACAAACGTCCAGTGGTAGGGCAAAATACATCAAAATATGTTGAGTGCCAAGTTTGACCATTTTCAAAGCAGTCTAGGAATGACTGTGCAGCCAAGTGTACAGCTAATTAAATTCCTGAAGCCCAACAATATACCAGCATTTATAGAGCACACTTACTATGCTAGGAATTGGAAACAAAGGGATACCATTCTTGCCTTTGATCTTGAAATCTAGAACTACAAGACAAAAGGTTTTCAGTCAAGCAATAACTATGGGGCTAAAGAGGTAGTTTTTTAAAATCCCTTTTTATTTTTGAACAATAACCCTGGTGACTAGATAAATTTCTAACTGTAGGGTATGTTAAGTTGGCTGCAAATTATTATAATTTAATCTTCTTTCCCCCACAAAAAGATACATGGTTTGATAAATATGTTGATATAACTTATATTTGATAGAAGATAGAAATATGCATTATTTTTGAATGTAGAAATACATGCTGTGTTAGAATTTACTGGATAGAACAAACTCCAATATAACTGAATAGAATACATTTCAAAAATTTCTTTTCTTTAAAATATATTTATAGTAAAATTTGTATTATTTAGAAACTGACATGGAAAGTAGGAAAAGCAGTTTTGATGCTCTCATTGTTTGAAGAGAGAGTGATTAAGTCATGTTAACACACTTTGAATAAAGTTTGAACATAGGAAAATGTGGAGTTAAAGTTGTTTCTGTGAATTTAAGCCAGGTATACTTTGTGGAAAAATAAAATCTTATCCCCCAATGCTTCACACAGGTAGGAAGCAGAAAGCTTCAGGAGTCCATGGAGAAAAAGACAGGTATTTTTTAAAAAAAGTTTAATTAGAATTATGTGAATCTAGAATTTATTCTAAAAATAGGTAATTGAAAGTATATGCTGATTTATTAATCTTAGAAAAAGAATGGTAAAAATATAAATCTCAAGTTATCTCTGGGATAATTCAGGAATAATTTCATTTTACTTGATAACAAAGCTCCTCTTCCCAAAGATCTAAAAACTAAAAGATACAAAGCAAAATGTACAAGGAGTTCTTAGAAAAGGAAGAGTAAGTAAGTTCTTAACATTCCAGTTTCCAGACTTTTGTACTGCTCTTTATCTGTGGATCCTTGCTTTGCCTACTTTTTCTGATCCTGTTCTTTCTCCAGTGGGAACTTGAGATTTAAATTTCTGTGAAAAGTCTTTGTAAACCTGTTTGTGCTAAGAAGCTTGTTTAATTGGCTTGTAAAAAATCTGTTTTGCGGCATTCTAGTAAACAGAATTCTTAATTAATTTCCTCCATTATTTCTGCAACATATTAAAATAAAATGCACTATATTATAAATACTTAGACTTTGCTGGTACATATAAGCAAATAATATGGTTTAGAATCTCTGAAGTAAACTTATAGTTTGATTTTTTAAGAAATAACAGTTGCATGCTGTGCTTCTCTTTTAGGTATGTTAGAGCCGAAGTTCTGGCTGGCTTTGTCAATGGACTTTTTTTGATCTTCACTGCTTTTTTTATTTTCTCAGAAGGAGTTGAGGTTAGTAGATAATGATTAGTCAGTAAATGACATTTTTATAGTGTTTATCAGTTAAATACATGTAATAACCTGTTTTCAGATGTCATAATTTATTGAAGACAGTCTTGGAATACACAAAGTATTGCATGTAACAGAAGCTTACAAAAGTTGAAAAAATTAAACAATAAACTTGAGTTTGAAAAAAATGAGTGCTTTACAAGGTGTAACTAAAATATTGACATGCAAATATAAAGGCACAAGCTGGGTAGTGAGGTCAGCTGGGAAGTGTTATGACAGTTGTGCTAGTAAGTCTTTATGGTAATTAAAGAAAAAAAACGGTACAAGGACTAGTGAATTTATGAAGGGCAGTATTTTAAGATACCAAATAGGAACAAGTTTGTGACCAAAGATTCACACACAAATATTTATATTTACTTAAAAATAGTAATTATTACTTTTCCTGCAATATGTGATCACACTTTATTTTTTTTAATTATTATGGAAGATATTTTTTGAGTGGTTTTAATTTTGCAAATTACTATAGATTTTTAATATTGCCTTGTGTTTGTACCAATCAATAAGAAATTATATCAATCCTATTTGTATATTATATTTTCTAGAGAGCATTAGCCCCTCCAGATGTACATCATGAGAGACTGCTGCTTGTTTCAATTCTTGGATTTGTGGTAAATCTAGTAGGAATATTTGTTTTCAAGCATGGAGGTCATGGACATTCTCATGGCTCTGGTATGATGGTTAGAACCCTTTGTTTCTTCATTTTTTACCTAGTTTGTGTCATAATTTTTTTTTAGAGTATTGATAATTTGTAAAGTTAAACTGTATATCAATATTTAATAACAAAAGTAATTTGTCAAAATACTTATTCATGTTTTCCTGAACTGTGTCTCCTACTGCGCTGTGCCTGTCCTCTCCATTCTGGCACCTTCTCAGAGATGTACATGTTATGTTTGGTATGAATCCCTTCAGACTTCTGTAGCTCATTTCTTTCATTTAATACCATTCATATAAAACAAGCAAATATCAGAAAAATACAACGAATATGTGAGAAATTTACTGTCTAATCTAGTTTTAAGATCTTTCCATTTAGTGTATATCAGTTTACCTTGTCATGTTAACAGCTACTCCATGGTGTAAGTCACCATCATCTAATCAGTATTCTATGAATAAACCTCAAGTCATTTACATTTTTACACATTAATCCATGTAAGTCTTATTCTTGGAACACACACCAGGTGTTTTTCCAGAGCTGTGTTGGCCTCTGTTGTAACTATTAATCACATTTATAAAAATTTAAATTTAACATTTTTATTAATTAAAATTAAAGTTAAAAACTCAGTTTTTCAGTTAGTGATATTTCAAGTGCCCAGTAACGACATGAGGATACCATATTGGATAGGGTAGATACAGAAATTTTACATCATTATAGAAACTTCTTTAAATTCACTGTGCTAGAGTAAGGTGGATTGTTGGAACATACAATATGTATATTTTCAGTTTCAAAAGATTTTTGCAAATTGCCTTCCAAAGTAACTGTCATTTACACTTATTCCCAGGATAAATGCAAGTAATAATTTTTCCCTACCCATGTAACACTTACTGTTGTGCTAACAGTTTGATAAAAATGGTTTTTAATTTTATTTGGTATTTTTCTGTAAGTAATGAAGTTAAATATCCTCATGGTATTTTTCTAGGCTATTCAGGCTTTTCTTCTTCTAGAATTGCCTGTTCATATTTTTGCCTATTTTTCTTTTTTTTCCCAAGCCACTTACATGTGCTGTATTTTTACTGCTGTCAACCTTTAAATGTGTTGTAGATATCTTTTTCCAGTCTATGGTTTGTCTTTAAACTTTCATATATGTTTTTAAATTTAGATATAGTCTAGTGTTTGTTTTACATTTTTATTTATGTATTTTTTTAAGGAGTTTTCCTATTCCAGGGACATAATCATAGTCTTTTATACGATATCTTAATGTTTTATATTAATTTAATTTTTTTTTTGTTTCTCCATCAAGTTGTAATTTGTATTTAACAATGGGAAGTTGGGGCTTAAGCTTTATTTTTCTTCTTTGGTGTAAATAAGGAGCTTTACCATCACCATTTATTTTTTGGCCATTATTTTCTTAAGAAAATCTTACAGGTTACCCTGGAAATAACAAATGCCATCTTAATTTTAAACAATCTAGTTCAGATGAATTCTAAACTAATTCAGTAATAATAATAATAAAAAAAAAACTCTGCCTCAGTATACTTATGTTCTCTTCTCCATCCTTTGTATGATTGTCAAAATACATATTTCTTTTTAATTTTATTTTGTAAAGAATAAAATCAAACAAAATAAAACAGAATAGAGTTAATCAAAATAAAACAATGAACATGGCATATGACTTCAAAACAAGATAAAAGGAAATCAATTATAGCTACATAATGCCTCTTATTATGTTGACAATAACTGCCTGTACCATCAGGCATAAATAAAATCAAACAAAAAAGAACAGAATAAAACCAGTAAAAGAACAATACAATGAAAGCAATACAGGACTTCAAAACAATAGTAAAATGACATTGGCTACCATAATGCCTCTTATTGTGTTCAGAGTAGTTGCCTGTGCCTTCAGACATAATACAATCAAACAAAACAAAATATAGTAAAATCAATCAAAACAAAACAAAGCAACACAGGGCTTCAAGATAATAGGAAATCCACAATGGCTACCATCATATATTTTATTATCTTTGAAATGGCTGTTCATGCCATCAAATATAATAAAATCAAACAAAACAGAATAAAACCTAACTAAACAGAACAATGAAAATAATACCGGTTTCAAATCATGATAATAGATTAACAATGGCCACTGCCTTCCCTTTTTAAACAATTCCTCCCCTTTCACTTTGACAATATGTATTGTGCATTTTGGGTCCCACTAACTCTTTTAGTCAAAATATGTATTTCTATAAGCATATCAACAATTTATTAGTTTATACAGGGTATTTTAAAACAGAAACCTTACATATAGAAATATGTATCCTCTCCATAATAGTTTTCTAGTTAATCTTTGTAGTTATAGATCTATGCTTTATTTTTCTTTGTATGGCTTGAACTATGTAGTGTCCTTTCCTTTCACCTTTGAAAACTGTCATATATTTTTTGGCAGGGGAGAACGCTTTTGTCCATCTCAAAATGTCTTTAATTTCTCTTTAATGAGAAATAAAATGTAGAATTCTTGTTTGAGTCTTCATCTCCCCAACACGCGATATCATTCCACTGTCTTTTGGCCTCTGGTTTCTTTTGAGAAAGTCAATCCTGAAGTACCCACATATGTAAACTATTTTTGTCTTACTGCACAACTTCTAAGATTTTCTCTTTGTTTGATTTTTATCAGATCGACTGTAATCTCTCTAGATACTGCTTTATTGGGTTTTATGAATTTCTTGAATACATTTTCATTAAATTGGAGTAGTTTCCAGATGATTTAAAGTTTGCCTGCTAAGGCCAAAATCTGGCTAGCCTCAGAAATATTTTCAGCAAGCAAACTTTTTGAAATATAGTGTATGGCATACTTTTCTGTTTCTTTTTTGATGAAAATTGGACATTTTAGATATTGTAATTCTTGTATTAGATTATGTCAGTCCCCTAAAGTTGTTGTTTCTGGTATTTTTGTTGTTGGATTTTCTTGCTGCAAGTCTTTTGTGAATGGCTTCAGTGGGTTATGTGTTTCCTGAAATTTGGGGCTGTTGTGTTCTCTGCTGGTTGTTTTAAGGTCTTGTCTGTGTTTTTAACCTGGCTTCCTAAGGGTCACACCTGAACCCATATAATTTAATAGAAAGGCAGTGATTAGTCAAAAGAGTTTTTTGAGTGCCTTTCCTGAAATCTGCTACTTTTGTCAAAGGAATCTCATGAGAAAGTGGACTTTTAAACTTAAGGCAATTGAAAATGGGAGCCTTGATACAGATATCTACTTAAGCTGTGCTGAATTAGGGTCATTGGTGACTACTCATCTGCACCTGAAGCAATACCCGAACGTCTCTGAAGAGGAGCTTCAGGTCTTCCAGAGCTTATCAGGAATAGCTTTCTTCTTACTCTTCCTCAGGGTCTTGGAGGGTCAGGTCACTAATGCCCTGCCTGCTTGCATAGGTCTGGGATATCATTTGTTGACATGAGTGGCTAACTTGTGGGCCATGATATCCTGCATTACCTGGGGTTCCTCATAGCAGATGGTAATACCCCTGGACAGGGCATTGTAGGTTCCCTTGGGAAATGAGGGTTTTGGCAGGCCTATCTCCTCTCTGAGAACAGTGACAGTCAACCTTCCAGTGCCATGAGTCAGGTACATTGACTGCCTCACATTGAGAGC
>RJWT010023323.1:0-16856 GCA_004365215.1 Cuniculus paca | reverse complement strand
GACACAGACTACAGGGTGACCGAGAGCACACACTACGGCAAGGAGCCTGCAGGGCAGCTCTGATCCTTCCCGAGATCACTTCCCTACCCGGTGCACTTGCCCGAGACAGGGAGAGAGGTGTCCTGCACAGGCTGCTGTCGCCCTGGGCACTCACTCCCACATCGCTCCCTGATCTTGCGGGACAGCAGCGCCTGGCTTCTCCTGAGAGGAGAAGGGAGAACATGCCTCTCTCCTGGGCCTGCTGGACATGGGCATCTGCACCCCTTGCCCAGGCCAAGTTGTTAGAGGCTGCAAAGACCGGTTAGGGTACCTTGGTTGCTTGCATGTGACTCTCATTTTTTAAGGCCTCACACGGGGAACAGGTCAGTATGCAAATGGCGTAACAACAATGTTCTGACAATCCTTTCTTGCTTTCGTTTTTTTAGTGTTTTGAGATAAAGGCTTGCTCTGTAGTCCAGGTTAACCTCAAACTCACTGTGTAGCTCGGACTGGTCTGAAACTGCATACTCCTCCTGCCTCGGCCTCTCAATGACAATTCTTTCTAAATGACTTTTTCAAGAATGTTTCTTTCCAGAAGTCCCTTGTATCCAAAACAGAAAAAAAAGAAATGGAAAAGAAAGAAAAGAAAAAGGAACAAGGGATATAAATGGTGATGAGAGTTAATCATGCAAGACAGAGTTTGGAATGGCTTAAAAAGTTCTCAAGGCCTCCCGCCTCCGACCTTCCTCGGCCCCATGGCTCCAGACATAACTATCTGACAAGAGAGCCTCAGCCTTGTCTTTAGAAAGAAAAAAAATGACAGGGACCTACTGGCTTCTCTCTAAGATCTCTAACCTCTTGCCTGTCCCTGTCTTCTGCCTGGGCCTTTATGCTTTGTGCATTTTCCTCCAGGTTTCCGTGATCTCCAGGAGCTGGATCCGGAATGTGCTGGAGGAGCGGGAGGCCACTCTGAGGTAGGTGGCACTTACCAGGGTTCTACTAAATGAATGAACTTGAATGTGCTACCTGTCCCTGTGCCAGCAGCTTAGTGCTTGGGGAAAGCTAATGGGAGGTGGTGGAGATCCCAGGAGCCTGGCAAGAGGTCTTAGGTTACAGAGACCATGCTTTCAAAGGAGACAACGGGACCTGGGTCCCTTCTTTTTCTTCTCTTTTGCTTCCTGGCCATAAGGCGAAGGATTTTTCTCTGCCACACACTCCTGCCATGATGTCCTGCTTCATCACAGGCCCAAAAGCAGCAGAGCCAACTAATCAAGGATCGGAACCTCTAAAACTGTGAGCCAAAACAAACCTTTTCTCTTTTTTTTTTTCACCTTTTCTCTTTATAAGCTGAGTACCACAACTGGTTGTGACAGTGGTAGAAAGGTGACTAATACACCTGAGAAGAAATGCCAACCAGGTGCTGTCATCCCAGCACCTAGAAAGCTGAGGCAGGAGGATCTTATCCTCAAGGATGCCTGGGCTATGAAGCCAGTTTGAGGCCATCTTGAACTACCCAGTGAGACCCTCTCTCATGAAAAGAAAAAGGGGGAGGGATCCAGAGTTGATGCTGTTAGAGAGCTTAGTACATGTGCGGGCCCACGCAAGCAACGCTATTAGAGATGGCACACACCTCACGTTTCTCTTCAGCCTGCACCCCCTTCCCCGTCTCTCACCCTGCACATGCACATTAGGCCCGCTGCTCATAAAGCCAGAGTTGGAAAACAAAACAGGCACTCCTGCAAGCTAAGAAGTTACAGGGACCAACCACAACACAGCCGCCCTCCAGGCTGGGGAGAGGAATGTGCCCCTTGTGCAGGAGGAAACCCCGGGGCCGGGACCTACTCTCCTCCCTGTGCAGCCCGCACTGTACCGTGCACTGTGAGGGCTTCGGGCCTTCCCAGCTGATTCGCGGCGCTTTCCTCTTCCCCCGGGAGCGGCCTGCTGGTTTCCGTCCCACATCCACTTGTGATTTGCGCTCAGCTTCCTCCATATCTGTAGGTTGCAGAGTCTCTGCGTCCCAGTAGTAGAAAGATGAAACCACAGGTTAGATTTTCAGGGCCACCCCCATTTCGCCTCCTGGACAAGAGGGAAGCCATACTGGCGATGCGTGCTTCCGAGGTGAGGATTCCGCGGCTGCTTTGTGAGTGTAACCGGGTGACAGTGACCTACACAAGAACCGTCTCTGCGACAGTGGGCACAGTCACCACCTCCCTAATTCGTTAATGGTTTTCAAAGGATAAAAACATGCATCCCCCAGCAAGAGGAAGACACTGCTAGGACATCCAGGCCGGGTGTCCCCCGCGGCCCGCTGCCAGCCCCACGTCCAGAGCTCGGCGCGCACCCGCGGAGCCCTGGCTGGGTGAGGTGAATGGCGCCCGCATGACCTTTGGGCTTCTGAATTCCATGCTCCTCGCTGATAAATCGGAAATCACTGTCACCCCGCTGAGGGTCGCTAAGTGTGGCCTGCACTCATCGATGTCAGGCGTGGCTGGCACCCAGTCATCGCTCAGTGCAGGACAGCTCTTATCGCAAGTGGTTACAAATGAGAGTGTCAACAGTGCAGGCAGTGGAGTCCGGACTGTGGATGCTGGGCCCAGGAGAGGAGACGGGGAGTAGGGTTGTGGAGCTGTTAGCTCACAGCAAAGTGACCAATTCCATTTCCGCAGCTGAGGGGTCCTCAATCTGGACATTTGGCAACGCCGGGACACATTGCGTGATTGTAGCAAAGGGAAGAGGTGCGCTGCTGGGCTCTCTGGCAGAAGAAAGGGGGGCTTGCGGCTTGACACCCCGTGATGCACAGGGCACCCCCATGAACAGTCATCCAGCCGGGTGTCAGTAGTGCTGGGCTCAAGGACCCAGCATGGACACAGCACGTGGTTTGGCAGTGGCTGTGATTAGAGGTTTGCTGTGCCAGGGACTCCAATCAAAAGGTTTGGGGTAAGCCACTCCCCTCACGCCACCACCCATTTTTGCTCCCCAGGGATTCTAAAGCAGGTGACTCCTGGATGCTGTCCCCAAACTCCTCTACCAAGTGGAGAGAAGACCTGGAAGTGTGTAACAACCCACAGGGGCTTTACACTCGGAAGTTTTCTGAACATTTCCAAGGGCCTGACTGTACTGGGTCCCAAATATTCTTTTAAAGTTGGTATTGAGCCCCTTTTTACATACAAGAAAATGGAAATACCAGATGTCTGACTTGCCCATGGTTCTAGCAGCCACAAAGTGACAAAATGAGAAATTGAATACAGCTCCCTTGCTCAGGGACTGACACATGACAAGTGTTTGTTGATTGAATGCATGATCAGATGAGCAAATTAAAGTGGTTGACCTCAAAAATTGATTTTCTTTACACTCTTACATGCCACCTATTTAATGACCTCATAAGGTGTTTAGGAGATGAGATAATGAAACTAAAATTATTGCTATAAAAGGTAATATGGAGCTGGGCATGGTGGTGCACACCTGTAATCCCAGCACTTAGGAGGCTGAGGCAGGAGGATCCATGCAAATTCAAGACCAGCCTGGACTACAAAGTGAGCTCAAGGCCAGCCTGAACTGCACAGCGAGACCCTGTCTCAAAAAGACAAAAAAAAAAAGGAAAAAAAAAAGGTAATATGAGGGCTGGGAGTACAGCTCAGTAGTACAGTATTTGCCGGATGCACAAAACCCTAGGTTCAATTCCAGCAATTCTAAAATAAAAACAAGGAAGCAAAAATAAAAGGCAACATGAGCAAAGCCTTGCTTTTTTGTATGACTGAGTTTGAAGTTATGAAAATGTTCAAGTTCAGTCCTTAAAAAATTATTAGTCTTAAATCTTGAACTTTCAAAGATTTGTACTGATAATAGGTGAGCTTAGAAAAGACCGCAGGTGTTAGCTATTTGTAACAGTGTTATTTATTTATTTATTGGTACCTGGGATCGAACTGCTGACCTCGTGCTTGTAAGGCAGGCGCTGTGCCGCCAAGCTATATCCCCAGCTCTCTGTAGCAGTTTTCAGAAATAAACTTAGAAGAGAAACGACTGTAAAGAGTTTTAAAAAAAAAAAAAATCAGGGGTAACAGTGCCCAGCCCTTCAATTCACACAAGCACTTTAGAAGTTTTCCCCTTGGTGGACAGAGGGGGAAGTGCACACAGTGTCAGCAAGGATCCCCTGAGGGGACTCTGTAGACGGGCTGCTCCGCTGCTGCCGGCTGAAATGAGTGCCCCGCCCCGCGGTCGTGTGTTCAAGTCCTACCTCCCATTTCTCATAAAGTGATCAGGTTCGAAGAAAGCGTCTTTAAAGGACGGCTGAGATCAGTTGAGGCGGCTCAGGTGGATGGGCCCTGACCATCCTGCGGGTCGTTACAAGCGGAGATCGCGGTGCGCAGAGAGCACAGGCCATGTGAAGGAACAGTGTGAAGGCGGCCCTCTGCAAGCTAAGCAGAGAGGAAAACACAACACCCGCGGGTGCCCCGACCTTGGACTTCCAGCCTCCACACCTGAGACAATACAGCTCTTCTGTGTACGCCTCTGTGGGCGATATTTTGCTACAGCAGCCTCAGCAGACTAACACAGCCGCCATTGAAAAGGAGCGACCCTTAGCGCGAGGAAGCCGAGCGTCTGGCCTTTCCCTGAGCACCTGTGCTTGGAACGTGTGTCTTACCTGTGAAGGGCCCTCTTTGCGTCCGGTCTGACTCAGCCGAAAGCCAGCCTACGTGTCTGCAGGCAGCGCGCCTGTGACACACGAGCATGGGCTGCCTGCCTGCTCCTGCCAGGGATTCTAGAGGACTAGGTCTCTATTCATTGAAGAGTCCAGTTTTGAAAAAGTCATCATTCATTTCTTATTGAAAAATATATACGTGAACATCGTAGGAAATAAAAACAAGAAAAACAAGAAAATAAAACCCAGCCATGATTTCCCTGAAATCAGAGTTAATCCTGTTAACATCTGTTGCTTTTCACCCACAGTGGGGCATTTTTTCTATGAATATAGATACATAGTTTTGTTTCACTTATAAAAATGGAATCATCCTATATGTAATGCTTTTCTCACCAACAGTGTGACAGAAAGGACTCAGTACCACCAAATATTTTTTCATAGCTTTGTTTACATGGTTTTTATAAGAACATTTTTTAATTAACCCTCTATAGACAATTTATTTCTAATTGTTCTCTATTTTATACGTTACTGATGAACAACCTGGTAACCTTTATATGTATGTTCACGATCATTTTCTTAGAATACTAGATTTTGGTTAAAATTTAACTTTTCCTACTCATAAATGGGAGAAATCTCTATATGCTTAATCAATAAATGGGCCAAATCAGACAGCAGGAGCAAGGCGACCACTGATATGTGTGAAAGTAGTCAGGCTGAATTATAACGATGATGGCAAATTAGGGAGGACAGCCAGGAAATTAACCAGGGTGAGGTATGACCAGGAAAGGACAATGTGCACTTCCTTCTGTAGCTGTTTAAAATGGACCTGCCAAAAACTAGTAGGGGAATGGACAGATAAGTAAAAAGAATCAAAAAATGAAGGATATGATTGTTAAAGGAGTACAGTTCCGAGGCCTGCTGTGGCTGGTGTGCAAGATGCTTTCTTCGCTGAGAGGTTAGCTGACTTGTTTGTTTGTACGCCCTGGGCTTTTGGGTGAGTTGAGATTTTCAGCTGCTTTACTCACCATTGCCCAGTGCCCCTACCACTGATGTATGCAGAGGAAAACAGAAAAGTGTAATGCCCAACCGGACCAAGCAAGGAAAGGAGGAGGGTCTGTTGAGGGAGAAAGTTTTCTAGTGCTTTACAAAGTAAAAAATGATTTTTGAAAGTTCCATTTTCCATCCTTGGTTGCCCCATTAATGTAGAAAATCTCAGATGTCTGTATCACTCAATGTGTAAGTTTAGGTAATTTCTTTTTGTAAAACTTTGGCAAGTAAATGATGTGTGTGTGTGTGTGTGTGTGTGTGTGTGTGTGTGTGTTTTAATTCTTTTAACCCTTGGCAGAATGATGCTTCTTATATCAGAACTGAGCTAAGACTTCTGTGGTAAGGAGCGCATAGTTTGATAACAAAAACTGACCTAGGTACACAGAACACATTCTAGGAGAATGTTTTGACACATACATACCAGTACCCAGTTTTCCAGTTCCTTGTCTTAATAAAGGTTTAGTATCCTAATCTGAAACTCTCGTGCTATGAGTAGAAAAGTCCACACAATGAAAGGTCATTTCATGTGCAAACTCATTTACAAATACTGTATAAATTTGCCTCTGGCTTTTGTGTGTGAGATATACATGAAATATATATGAATATCATGCTGAGACTTGTGTCCTGTCCCTGAGGTAGCTTGTTATATATGCAAGTATTCTAAACTCTGAAAAACCCCTGGTCTAAAGAATTTCAGATAGGAGCTCCTCAATCATGCTTACTGCTAACCTTGGTGACCATCTGCAAACTGTTAGTCATTTGTCATGAACTTTAAACCACTGACACTTCACTCCTCTCTCTAAATACAAACAGGCTGAACCTGTGTGCTCCTGGGAACCTGTGTGGCTCCTTCTCATCCTCAGGGTCCAGTTCTGCTCAGGACCCATGTGGCTGTGGTGTGGTAGACCAGCGAAGAAGGTTGTGTATACTAGCTTTCCATTGCTGCGACAAAACACCTGAGAAAACTTCAGGAGAAAAGGTTTATTTAGGTTCATAGTTTCAGAGGATTCAGTCCGTAGTCTGCTAGTTCCTTTGCTTTCTGCACAAGACAAGGCAGAACATCATAGCAATGGGAGTGTGTGAAGAGGTAACTGCTCACATCATGCCAGCCAGAAACCAGAGAGAGAAAGGGACCAATGACAAAATAGGACCCTTCAAAGGCCCACCTCCAGTGACCTACTTCCTCCAACAAGGCAGCACTTCCTGACAGCCCATGCAGCTATGAACTCCTCAGTGGATGAATCCATGGGTGAGGTTGGTGTCCCTCACAATCCAGTCTTCTCTGTAGGCCCCTCTTTGAATATTGCTGAACTGGGTATCAAACCCTTAGTATAAGAGCCTTTGGGGGACATTGCAGATCCAACTGTAATGCAGATTTATGGTGTGGTTGCATTGGATGCAAATCCAACTTTAAGAGATAAACATCTTTCTAAAACCAAGTCAGGGAATTTAGGAATTCCAACCTTAATGGAGACAGTAAAACATGGGCCCAGGGTGGTCACAGAAACAGATGTCTCCTTGAAGGAAGAGCCCTGGCTGAGAAGGAGACCTTGTGGCTGTATCCAACCCAGTCCGTCATCTTAGGGTGGGACCCAGGGTGCAGTGGGTTTTGTAGGACAGGTTACCATCATTGTTATCACAGGGGACATTCATGACATGAAACCGAAGTCCTATCACAAGATCAGGAGACCTCAGTGAAATCAGTTGCCTGCAGGAGAGGGCGTGCTTGGTGCAAAAGCTCTGTGAGGTCCTATGGAAGAACCAAGGAAGGGAAGGTGGCAGAAGAAAGGGCCAAGAAGACTGGAAAATTTGGAGCCAACTCGCAATAGCATGGTTGACAGCACTCAACACAAAATCTTAGGGGTGACTGCATCTAAATTTGTATTTCCAAATGAGTGCTGGGCATCTACTTCAAAATATCTGGAATAGAAATAATGGGCAATGTCAAGGGCTGACAAGGGTGTGCACCAAAAGACATGGGTAAGGTTGTTTAAAGAGGCACAATTTGCAGTAGTCCAAAACCATTCTAATGTTGATGGGAAGAAGCATTTCCGGTTTCAGACTATTGCAAATACATTTTTTGCTGTACAATGTATGTACTTCCATTGGGTTTACCCTTAGTAGCCATGAGAATGGAATTGCTAAGACACAAAGCAATCAAAAATTAGATTTCCAGTGAGCCCCAGAGCCACCATCCTTGCCGACCCAGTCACCACACTCCTCCCAACGGTCCTTCCACCCTTACCCCCTCTCCATCTTGCCCCTCTGCGTGACACCAGAGCCAGGCTGACCCTGCCCCAGATCACGCCTGCCTCGACTCCAGCCCTGCAGGGCTCCTGTTTCAGTCGCTCAGTATCAACCATGCATTTCTGATGCTGTGATGTCCTAGATAGTAAAGGACTGAACTATGAGCATCTTTCCTGTGCAAACCAGCGCATCCAGAGCCCATGCCCATGCACCCCCTGCACTCCTGGCCACTGCTTCACGGCTTTAATCACCCCTGGGCCAGGCACCAAACTGCCAGGGACAGCCCTCGGCCAGAGCCTCTGGGAGCTCAGAGCAGCCCATACCGGCCTGCTCCATGCCGTACCTGTCCCTTCACACAGGAACGGCGGTCCGGGCTTCCCTCTTTCCCTGCACTCGCTCTGGACTCTAACCCACCCCACTCCATCCCATGAGGCCCTTGAGGCAGGCCGTGCCTCTTTCTTTTGAGATCTGCACTTAGAACCAGGTATCTTTCAAAAACAGGATCCACTGGTCTAGGTATACGGGAATAACAGCAAAATCTGCACTTTCCCCATGTATGTTCCCATTAATTTTCCAAAATATTGGGTTGCACTGTAGCATTTTTGTAGTTGCATATAACATACTTTGACCATTCCCTCCCCCTCTCCTCTGCCCTTTACACTCCTGTCCTTTTGTCAACTGACTCCCTTCTACTTTTCTGTTGTCTCTTTTCCTCCCTCACTTCCTTACACAAGGGAAAACATGTGATCCTTCTGTCTGAGTCTTGCTCATTTTGCTTAACTTGATGATCCCCAGTTCTACCCATGTTCTTGCCAATGGTGTGATTCCAAAACCTGCATTTTAAAACACTCTCCTCCAGGTACAGTGGCACATACCTGTAATCCTAGCTGCTTAGGAGGCTGAGGCCGAAGCGTTGGGAATCGGAGCCTGCCCAGACAATTTAGTCAGCGCTTGTCTCAACATAAATGTTTGGGGTAAGCATGGTGCTTAATGTCACTGAACTGTGTATTTACAGCTAAAATGGAGGGAGGAGGAAGAAACACGACTGTCCAGGCTCAGGGTCCATTGCAGTAACCACCCAGCCTGAGTGGCTGTGGGGCTCCAAATGTGTCTCTCAAAACTAAGATGTGCTCGCCCTGGCTTTCAAACACATAATACAAAACTTAAAAAGACGATAAAATATCTTTTTTTTTTAAAGAGGATAAAACCAAGAAAAATAAAACAGAATAAAACCAATCAAAAGGCCAGGTGTGGTGGCGCACTCCTGTAATTCCAACATTCGGGAGGCTGAGGCAGGAGGATTGTTGCAAGTGTGAGACTATCCTGGGCTATAAAGTGAGCCCAAGGCCAACCTGAACTGCATAGTGAGACCCTGTCTCAAAAAGACAAAAAAAAAAAAAAGGAAAAAAACCCTGCGTAAGTGATATGGGACTTCAAAACATTACAAAATCAACAATAGTTACCATAATGCCTTTTGTTGCCTTCAGAATAGCTGCAGAGAGCTGGGCCTTGGGGCACACACCTGTAATCCCAGCACTGGAGGCTGAGGCATGAGGATCGTTGCGCGTTCAAGACCAGCCTGGGCTACAAAGTGAGCTCAAGGCCAGTCTGAACGGCATAGTGAGACCCTGTCTCAAAAAGACAAAGACCGGGTATTTCACTCAGTGGTGTAAATGCCAACCTGGCAAGCACAAGGTCATGAGTTCAATCCCTGGTGCCAGGGAGGTGGGGAAGAATAGCTGCAGATACCCTGACATAGTGAAAATCCAACAGAACAGAACAGAATAGAACCAATAAAAAAAAATGACTGCAATAAAGGACTTCAAAACAAGACAATAGTAAATCCAAAATGGCTACCGTAATATATCTTGCTATCTTTGAAATACCTGCTCGGGCGATCAGATATAACAACTAATTTTTACATTGCCCACATGAAATAATAGTATTCTAGATATACTGGGTTAAATGAAATATATTAAAATTTATTTCACCTGTTTCTTTTTACTTTTTAGTACGTCTTCTAGAATAATCTAAATTGTAACGTGGCTTCCATTCTATTTCTACTGGACACTTGGTCTGCAGGGCCAGGTAGCATGCCCTGCGGCCTTTCTGGCTCCAGCCTCCCTTCTCTGCCTCATTCACTCTGGCCCCATCTCTCGGCCTCATGTCCCAGCCTCCTTGCTGTTCCCTGAATGCACGGGCAGGCTGCCACCCCAAGACCTTTGCATCTGCCTGTCTCTTTAACTGGAATGAGCCTCCCACACTGCAGCTGCATGGCCCCCATGTCCATCCCTGCTGTCACCAGTCCTGGCTTTCCACCCTAAAATGTCAACACTGCTGCAATTCCTATCGCTCTCCCCTGCTAATTTTCCATGCTTACTATGTATCTCCAGCTAATAGCTGTGTCTTTACTGTGACTCTGACCTGTGTCCTCACTGGCATGAAAGCAAAAGCCGACAGGGATTTTCTTTGCCCCTTTTGTTCTCTGCTGTACCCAGAAAAAATCAGAGCTTCACACACAGTCACTCTCAGTAAATATTTGTGGAGTGAAAGAATACAGGCTTTAAGCCTCAGAGTTATGATTTTAAATGAGAGAAGTCAAATACGGATTCCAGATAGCAAGCATGCTGGGGTAGTGGTGAAGCAAGTGAGCAGACTATGGGGTCAGAACTGGGCCAGCAGGGACCAGGCTGAGGCTGCGAGGCCCCCAGAGCCCCCCCACCATCTGCAAAGTCAGACAGGGGTGAGGCCAGAGGGGGAATGGGCTGGAAGTGGGGAATGGGAAACCTACATTTTTCAAAAGCTTCTCTTCAGATTTACTGAACTCACGCCCAGGAATCAATCCTTGGTGCCTGGACTTACTTTTCTAAGTGGAATTTGCTGGATGGAGGAAGAATTGGCCTGATTTGCATGGCAAATGGCCCAGAGGTTTCCAGGAGTGTCTCAGGCCCCTCTGCAGGCTGACTCAGCTCTGCGTTTTCACACAGCCCGGTGGATCCTGTGCACATTGCTCCTCAGACCGTAGTGTGCTCCATCAGTGGATGGGCACACGCAAAACATGGTGCACATGTGCACACACACGGAGTGGGAAGTATCCAGCCCTAGAGAGGAAGGAAATTCTAGCACGTGCTACGACACGCAGGAACCTCGCTGAAATGCACCAGAGGCAAAGGGACGGATTTGTACACTGGCATTTGCATGGTGCACCTGAATGGGCAAACTCACAGGGGCAGAAAGGGGATGGTGGTTGCTAGGGCTGGGCTGAATGGGTTGTTACTTAACAGGGGTGGGGTTTTAGTCTGAGATGATGAAGAGTGTTCTGTGAGCGATGATGGCGATGGTGTGAACGCCACTGAACTCTATACTTAACTACAACTAAATGGTAAAGTTAATGTTATGTGTGCTTTGCGACAGTTAAAAAAGTGCAGCGGGCTAACGAGTCCCTCAGGCCAGGGTTTGAGACTGCACTGCCAAAAACCTTTGTGAGGGCAGCTGAGCTCCTGCCCCCAAACCAGTCAGTAGCAGACGAACACCATCACCTGCCCCTACAACATCTGGACCCAGCGTCTGGCCTTGTGACATCTGGATCCAGAGTGTTTACTCCCAATTTCTCATATGCATCAAGAGGCATATTCCCTGGGTACAGGTTTGTGTACGAGCTTGTTATAGATAGAAAGCTCATACAGATCAACAAGGAATGAGAAAAGCCCAATGGGAAAATGACTCAGAGTAGGAATAAAAATGCATTTAATAAAATAAGAAACACAGACAGCCAGTAAGTATCAAAAGGGATAAATCTCATTAGTAATCTAACAGGAAAAATAGAACCAGGATGCATTTTTCTCATATATGGGCCTAGGAAACAAAAAGGAAAGAAAATCAAGCTCTGGATTGAGTGTGAAGAAAAGGCCCCTCATTTTCAGATTAGTGGAATTGTAAATGGATACATTTCTGCAGCAATTTGGCTACATGTGTCCAAAGCCTTAAAAAGACACATATTATTTATACTATTTCTCTTGAAAATTGTTCTCAGGAAATAAGTGCATGCATGCACAGATATATGCACAAGATTTCTCCCTGCCATGTTGTTTATAGTAGCAAAAAAATCCAAGATTCCTAAATAATTGGTAAAAACACATTGTATCTATGTTAAAAGATACTCTAGAGCCACTCTAAATGATGCTGGGAATTATCTTAGATGGATATTTAGCATGTATAAACCAAAAAAGCAGTTTAAGGCGCTATAAG
The DNA here is from genome assembly GCA_004365215.1 of Cuniculus paca. Classification (NCBI taxonomy): domain Eukaryota; kingdom Metazoa; phylum Chordata; class Mammalia; order Rodentia; family Cuniculidae; genus Cuniculus; species Cuniculus paca. The sequence continues at coordinate 4,696 of RJWT010023323.1, read as the reverse complement.
TACAATATGAATCAAATTTGTTTAAAAAAGGTCTTGCATATGTGTTTACACAAGGAAAAGTCTGGAATCAACACTATAGTGATTGCTTCTTGGTAAAAAGTTTCAGCATTATTTTATTTGTTTATTGCTTATTTGAAAATTGCTGATCTAATTTTTCTGCAGTGATTGTGCATTACCAGAGTGTTTTTTTTTTAAACCTCTCCTGTTGGCACATGGAAAGTACACAAAAGATACCATAGTGACAGAGATGAAAAGTGTTTACCAGGCCAAGCTCTTGTGTAATGTGGGATCACAGCAGGTGAGCTGAACAGGCAGTAATTACCCTGATGTCAAGGGATGCACCATTCAGGGAAGCAGGTGCCCCTGGGAAGAGGCGGGGCTTTGTGTTTACCAAGCTTCCAGACACCAACTTCATACACTCCATGAATTCACAGGCAACACGATGGTATCGGCAGAAATGCAGTTACCTGCCTGCTCCTTGCTGGCTACCATTTAATGGACACTGGCCCTGAGACTGGTGCCAGGCTAGCACTTGGCAGTGTTCTCTTACCTAACCATTGTGACTGCCCAGTGGGCATGGGGGCATGTGACAGTGGGTGCTGGAGCCAAGATTTCTTGGGATATTAAACTTTTTTCTTTTGTAAATTGATATATAAAAATTGTATATATTAGCTGGGTGTGATGGTGCACACCCATAACCCAGCACTCTGGGAGGCTGAGGCAGGAGGATCACAAATTCAAGCTCAGTCTGGTTAAGTGAGTAACTTAGGGAGACTCCATATAAAAGTAGAAAGGACTGGGGCTGTAGCTCCACATGAAGGCCCTGGGTTCAACCCCCAGTATTGCAAGAAAAAGAAAAAGAAAGAAAGAAAGAACAAAAGAAAGAAAGAAAAGGAAAGAAAGAAAGAGTATTTATCATATGTAGTATGTTTTGTTTAGATACATACACATACAATTCTCTTTTTTGTGGTGAGAACACTTAAAAATCTACTCTTAGCAATTTTAAAGAGTGCAATGCATTGTTTCTAATCATAGTCCCCTTGTTGTGCAATTGATTTCTTGAACATTTTCCTCCTAATTGAAATGTATCATCCTCTGCCAGTGTCTCTCCTGTCTCTCCCTCCACCCAGCCTTTGGTAATCACTGTTCTATTGTTTGCTTGTGAGTTGGACATTTTTAGATTCTACAGATAAATAAGTGATACTCTGTGGAATTAATCTTCTAGGCATGGCTTACTTTACATAGCATAGCATCCGGTAGGTTTATCCATGTTGTCTCACGTGACAATGTTTCCTTCCTTGTAAAGGCAGCGTAATATTCCTTTGCTTATAGACACCACATTTTCATCATCCATTCATCCGTTGATGAACACTTAGATTGATTTCCTATTGCAGCTATTGTGAATAATATTGCAGTGAATGTGGGAGTGCAGATGTCTCTTGGACATTCTGATTTCCTTTCCTTGGGATGTGGGCCCAGGGAAGAGGGATTGCGGCACTGAGGACCTAGGTTTGACTCTGGTCTTCCTGACTCCAGAGCCAGGACCTACATCCCCTTCCTTGCTCACCGTGTGAGCAGAGCCTGAGGGAGGCCTGGGCCCATCCTCCTGCCTACCTATGGCTGTATCTTGCCCCCTCCAGGCCCTTAGCCACAGGAACCACGCAAACAACCGCTTGTCCGGGAGGTCTTGTTTATTTTTGCAGCAGTTTGAAGGGCCTGGTTTTGAGAGGAGAACCCTCATGTGTCCCCATAGTGATCTAAACACAGCCAGGGAATGTTGTGAAGAAGCCAAGGTCAGCTGAGGGCAAGGTCACAGCCACACAGCGAAAGACTCTGGGCAGGAAGTGAGACAGGCGCTGGTCCCTCTTAGGCCCTTGGGACCTGTGCAGTCTCTGGCACTGCTGCGTCTTGCCGGAGGCTTAGCCTGGTGGGAACCATACCCATGGCCCCTTCCTGGTCTGCTGGCCAGCAGCACTCCTGGTGAGCAGAAAGCCGCGCACCAGCCAAGAACGGCCTGGAGACAACACTGGTGTGTGTTTCTTTAGCGGCAATTAGAACACCACAGGCCTCTGTGCAGGGCTGAGCCGGGAATGCCACCTGAGCTCCTGGGGGGCCATGTGCACTGACTATAACGTGAGTGTCACCCCGGCAGTCCGCACAACCATGCCCCAGCTCACCCCAACATCCCCGCAGAAAAACGAGGACAATCTACCCAGGACCTGAACAACAGCTCATCTGAACACAATCAAGAAATACACAGGAGGCAAAAAACAAAAATAAAAACACAACGAACTTTTTCTAGAGCCAGGATTTTCAAATCCCTCACTGGCAGTTCATCCTCCCCCCGCCAACACACACAAGTATGTGAGGTGGTGAATGAGTGTGCTCATACGGAGACTGCTTCACGGTGTACACACAGCCGATCATCTCGCTGCGGACCTTAAACAGATGTAATTTTTACTTGTCCATAATTTCTTGGTAAAGCTGGGAAAATTATAATAAAATAAAATAAATCTTAAAAATTAAAACAAAAAATCACTCACTGGCAAACGAAGCCCAGTTCCGCACTGAAAGCACTTTGCTCTTCGCTGCCACGTCCCCCCCCAGGAGTGCGGTCACCTGCGAGACGGTGCACCAGGTCAGCATGACTGGACGGGAGGCCTGCTCCCGGCTCGCGCAGAGCTCTCACCCCTGAGGGAGGGCGCCCGTGGTGACAGTGGTGCTGGACGTGATGGGCACAGGGGCCTCTCCAATGCGGGTGGGCTTCATTCGGTACACTGAGGGCCCAGTAGAAACGGGTGGGGAAAGGATGCACGCTTGTATTTCTGCCTGTCTGCTTGAGCTGGGTCAGTTCATCTCATCTTCTGCTGCCTGCAGGCTGGCATTTCCCCAGGGGCTCCCGTGGCTCTGAGGCCACACCAGCAGCTTCCTAGGTCCCCAGCGCACCGATGGCACGTTATGGGACCTCACAGAATGAGCCGGTTCCTCGAAGTAAGTCTCCGTACAGATATGTAAATATATACATGCATATGTAACGTGTATATATTGGTTGTCATCCTGTTCAGGAGGCTGCATACTAACACATGTAGTTTCCCGGCCAGTGGGAGTCAGAAGATCCTTTGAGCTTGTACTTCTGTCCTGCCCACAAGCACCGGGGATACTGGCGTTTAGGATTCACAGGTGTCCCCTTGGAAGAACTGTGACAGCAGAGTAAGATCCTTTCTGGGTAGGGGACCACAGCTAGTGGCTGACGAGAGGTATAAAAACTTGGCTGCTTTGCTTCCAGGTGGAGCCAAATCTGGGTACACTTCAGAGCCCAGAGCCCCTGCGGAGGACCACGCCCCAGCGGCGCTCCTCCCTGGCTGCCTCCTCGGACGCACACCCTCCCCAGAATCCGGTCTCAGGCTTGGTTTCCAGGGAAACTGAGCTGGCAGAGGGCTTGGAAGAGCAGAGAGGCGATGCACAGTTCACAGATGGCTGTGCCTCCAGTGTCTTCAAGTCAGAACTTGGGGATCCCCCTCTCCTCCTCCCCTCATACCTGCACATGGAATTCCTTACCTGGAGTCCGTCCCAGTCTCCATCCCCACAGATGCAGCCCCAGTTCAGGCACCATGGTTCCCCATGGGTCCTGCTGCCACCTGCCATGTGGCTTGCTGATCTGTCCTCCATGTGCCACCAGAGAGAGTAAATCAGATTCTGTCACCTCCGTGACATCTGCTTGATGATTTTCACTCAGTTTAGAATATGGTTCTATGTGTTAAGGCCCAGCGTGACCAGGACCCCTGCTGACCTCCTTCCAGCCTTCCCTCCACCCTTTCCGTAGCCCCCCCCCACACCCTCCCAGGACATCTAGAACCTTCTGAGAATGGCATGAGGATGTGCCCTGGGGGATGCAATACCTGGGAATCTCTGCTTCATCCCTTGGCCTGGCCTACTCCTTCCTGGTCATTGATCAAGATGTGCTTCGGACATTGTCCCCTCCCCTGGGTGTCCACTTACATCTGACATTCTCTGTCAGAGCAAGCGCACGTGTGGGAAGACTGGGAAGGTTTCTTTCATGGCTATATGATAGATACCCAGTAATTATGTTTGTAATCCACGAACAAACTCACAGCTGATGGCCTGGTACCAAGTCATCAAAATACAGAGCCCTCTGGGGCCCTCTAGTGTGGGCCAAGGCTCTCTTCCCTCCACGACTCCTAACCTAGCATTCTTGTGCCAGAGTCCAGAGAGTCCGTCCTGAATCCAAGAAGGAGACACAAGGAGATGCTCAGGGGATCCAATTGTTAACAGGATAGATTCTGATTCTCTGTCCTTTCCCTCTGGCTCCTTAAATAAGCAGGTGGGTCCTACCTCGGGCCGGTGGGTGCTCCCTCTTGGCAGCCACATGGCCGACCCTTTCCCCATCATCCCTCTGAGGGGACTCCAGGGCCTTACTGAGACCTTTCCAGACCACGCTGTTTAAAATCTCAGCTCCCCTGTCCCTCATGCTCCGCCCACCCATCACCTTCTCTGCTTCTCCACAGCAGCTACACCTCCAGATAGAATTTCATTTATGGATCAGGGATTTAGCTCAACAGAGTAAGCGCCTGCCTGGCCAGCACAAGGTCATGAGTTTGATCCCAGTACCAAAAAAAAAAAAAAAAAGACTTGTTTATTTGGCTCATTTACTGTCTGTCTCCTGGTGGAGCATAAG
>RJWT010023322.1:5000-16859 GCA_004365215.1 Cuniculus paca | reverse complement strand
CTAGAGAAACCAAGGAGGGTCAGGAGGTAGTTGATGCTGGAGCCAGGATGGGCCACAATATGTACCCCTCCCCAGTCCCCTGTTCCTGCGTGCGCTGGGTTTTGCTTCCCCTGTACCCACCACCTCAGCCGGGTTCCAAGCCCAGGTTCCCGCCCCTGCTTCTTTACCTTCTCACTACCCCTCCTGGAACCAACACTGCTCCCCGACTCTCCACTTTTATTTAAGGCTCCCAGCCCCCTATTTCCACTTATGCTTGACACCCTGCATTTCCACCCACCCAATGCCTAGTTCCCAGCCTCCTGTCTCTCAAGGCTGAGCAGAGGGTGTGCTTATGGTTGACCAACTTCTCCACATTTTACCTCCCAGGAAATCTCTATTGAGAGAGCCAGTGAGAGAGCCCATAGAGGCAGGACACAGAAGGTAATTGATTCCCCCAAATTAGGTTTCTGCTTTCTAAAGACCAGTATTGTTCCTGTTCTCAATGTGCACAGAGGTATTGAAGATTTCCTTTTTGTTTCCTCAGGCAATGAATGAGCTTAATCCATTTGGCTTTATAAATCAGGAAACTAATATTCACTCCTTCCATAGCAGCTTTTTAAAATTTTTAATTGGTGGGGGAGGCACAGTTAGTCACTCTGATGCTGTCCCCAAGCCCCCACTTATCAAAACACATCCTGATTGAGGGGTGGAGAGAAGGCGGGGTGGGGGAGCTCATGCTGATTCTCTTGCCCTCCTTCATCCTTGCACATGAACCCACAGACGGTCTGGGAAAGTTTGTGAAATGATTATGTGAATTATATTCAATTTAGTGAAGAAAAGGGATTCTTCAGAATCCTTGCCCAAACTGGCTGCTCTTAATTTCCCACAAGCTCTGAGCCACTGAGCATAGCCATACCATGCCCGGGTTCAGCCATCCCTCCTCTGCACCATCCTGCACAGCCACTAGAGTTTTATTCCTGGTGCCAAGATCTGACTTAGCTTCTCTTGCTGGAAAAAAAAAAAATCTTGAATGGCCCTCCATTGTCCACAAGATAAAGTTGTAAGTACTCATCTTGTCTACTCAGGTGCCTTGCAATCTGGGGCTGCCTTGGCTCCCACCGCCAACCCCTTGCTTTAGTCCAGTTGGTATCTTTTGAGTTTAACCATGGTGTGCCTGCTCCCTCCTGGGCTGCTGTACCATAGAGGACTGCCCCAGGGAGTCTTCTCTGCATAGAGAGCCCCTGCCCATCTCTCACAGTCCTCTAAGGAAACAGCTCCCCATCTTCCTCCAAGTGGACATCTCTCTGAGGAGCAGGGTTACCTGTGGTTTGTGCCTTATTCCCTTGAGGCCTGGGAGACAAGGTCGGCCACTGAGGGCAGGGTTTCAGCTCTCCCTCGGAGGAGGAGGACATGTAGGGCATCGAGAGGCTCCCTAGGAAAATGGGTATTGAGGATCAGGAAAGGTAACTCCGTTTTTCTGGACTTCAGATTTAAGAAGGGAGGCTCAGAAGCAGAAACCCCAGAGGGGCACTTTTTCCTAGGATTTTGGATAGATGGCCTGGGAACAGTGCCCAGGAGGCTTCTTGTTCCCACACCTAACATTTGGATTCTCATGCTCTCGCTATTTAGTTCTCTGTGTAGCCAGGCAGGGCCACTGCCTAAATTGGTGCTAACTGCTCTTTGTATGTGGGCATCTAGTCAAGGGAGCAAGCGGGGCTGGAAATTCTCTCTTTGCTCTCCAAACCATGTGCTTAGCTTAGGCTGCACCCACACAGAGATTTCACCTTTTGCTAATTTGAACAAAAGTGCCATTCAGACTAGCATGGCCCTGCAACTGGGTATCTCTACTCTAGCAAAGTTCACATGCAGAAAAAGCAGCCTGAGAGGTGAATACCCAAGCTCCCTCTCCCACCTGCACTTGTGGCAAGGGCCTGTGTGAGCTGTTAACAGACTAGTCTCCTGATGTTCAGAGAGAGAGAGATCAGCTCGGAGACCGCAAGTGGCCCAGCTCCATCTTTGTATGTATGCGGACCACCAATTCCTGGTGAAGAACTCTGAACTCAGTTCATAGCTGGAGCTGAGACCTGGAAAGGGAAGACCTTGAACGGAAAGACCCCTGTCTTAAGGAATAAGGTTCCAGTGGGAAGGCCATGTTGTGGGAGAGGCAATGAGGTTCCTGAGAGGGCATTTTTATGGGAGAACTAGACTGAGCAGCAAGGTCCAGGGTTTGGAAGGAGCAACAGTCCCAGGGATGATGCAAGGGTGGGCCTGAGCCGCTCCTGACCAGCACTCTGGGAAGAAGAGGGCAATGGTGCAGATGAGGAACTGGTTCACTAGGGGTCCCACAGGCTTGCTATGGGAGTCTCCTCTGAAAGAGCTGGTGACTAAAAGCTAAGTTGCCTGTCTGGGCCAAGAAGGTAAATAGCAGCTAGGTGGCATTGGTTGGCAGCGGCTCAAAGCAACATGGCGAGAGCATCATGCAGCAGATCTAATTGTACGGGCAGCAGCTATGCCATCAACCCCAATCTCTTCACCTGGGATTGTTAGAGAAAGACTCTCCAGAACTGGGAGTCTAGCAGGGTCCAGAGGGTACTCGGGTTACAAATGTAAGCAGTTATAGAAGGCCTCACAACTTTTTAGAGGGGAGGGCCCTGGAAAGGAGACTTGGAACATTAGAATCGGGGGTTAATTATTATAAATGTGTGAGATCTGGAACTTGACATTGTATGGCCTGTATGTCCCAACCTGTCTGAGCTACCTACAGGCATGATGGGAAAGGCCACGTGATCCAGAATGGACCAGTAGTGGGAGCAGCCCCCACTGGGGCCACCGGCTTCTCCTGGTGGCAGTGGAGCTTGGTACATCAGTGTGTTACACGAAACAGATTGTCTGAGTAAGTTAAAAAATAATATGCAGCCAAATGCTGTTTACAAGAAATACTCTCAAAACAAGGTGACAAAAAAACCGGAAATAAAGCAATGGCAAAAAATATACCAAGCAAATGCAAGTAGAGAGAGAAAGTAGGAGCAGCAATATTCATATCAAACAAAGCTTGCTACAAGGCTAAAAGCATAAACTGCCTGAAAATTAAAAAAACATACCCTTAAATTACTACTGAATCAAAAATAAGATTAAAACTGAAATTACAAATGATGTAGTGATGAAAAAGAAAAAAAAAACCAGCATGTTATACAGAAGTTGTGGGACACAGTTATGTGCAAGAAAATATACCCTTAAATGCTTTTAATGTTAAAATAAAGACCAAGAATAAATAAACTAGATCTAAGAAGTTAAGAAGAACAAAGCCAAAAAAGAAGGCAATTAATCAGGTTCATATTAGAAATTAATGAAATAGAGAATAAGCAAATATTTTGATAACAACAACAACAATAATAATAATAGGAAGGGCAAAGTAGAACCAAAACTTGTTTTTTTGAACAAACCCTGATGAAATAGAAAAATGCTTCTAGGCAAATCTAAGAAAATAAAGAAAGCCAAAATGTACAATATTAAATATAAAAAAGTATCACAAGTATAGAAAAGGTAAAAGAAGGATAACAAGATGAATAAGCCTATGAAAAGAAATGTGAAAGCCTAGAGGAAAGTAGAAAATTGTTAAAACTGAGCATAGAAGTCAAAACTCTGAATAGGTGAACAAGTGGAAGATATTTTAAAAGAAATTAAAACTCTGCCATTAAAATATCACAAGGTACCATATGGTCCAGCGATTCATTCAAAAGAATGGACAGCAAGTTCTTAAAGAAATATTTATATACTCACATTCACAGCAGCATTGTTCACAACAGCCGAAAGGTAGAAACAATCCAACCATCCATCAGTGGCTGAATAGATAAACAAAGTGTGATATATCCATACAATGGAATATTATTCAGCCTTTAAAAGGAAGGAACTTGTGGTACATGCTGCAACATGGATGACCTCAAGGAAATGATGCTAAATGAAACAAACTCATAACCAAAAGGTGAATACTGTATGATTCTACTTATAAGTGGTGCCTAGAGTATTTAGAATCATAGGAAGTAGCTATGATAGTGGCCAGGAGCTGGGAAGAGGGACAGATATGAACTGTTGTTTAATGGGTATAGCATTTCATACTTTCAAGGGGGAAAGAGTTCCAGAGAATGGCTGCAAATTAGTGTGAATGTACTTAAAACTATTAAAGTGTACACTTAAAGATGGTTGGTCTGGTGAAGTTTATGTAATATGTATTTTATCACAATCAAAAATTTAAGGTCAGGCATGGTGCTGAATACCTGTAATCCCAGCAGTTGGGAGGCTGAGGCAGGAGGATTTCCATGAGTTTGAGGCTAGCCTGGGCTACATAGTGAGTTCAAGGCCTGCATGAACTACATGTTGAGACCCTGTCTCAAACCTCTCCCCTAAATTTAAAAGTCACAAGACATAAATTACATTATAATAAGTTTTATACTATCTTTACAAACATGGTGTGTGTGTGATATTGGGATTGGACCCAGAGCCTTGAATATGCTAGCCAAGTGCTCTACCACCAAACCTAAAAACATGCTTTTAATAATATTTAAATTATTCCAGATAAGAGAAAAAGTTGAAAGGCTTCCTGGTTTATTTTGTGAGCCAGCATTTTCTTAATTCCCAGACTTTATAAAGATTAGATTTTAAATGAAAGAAACAAATCACAAGATACTTTGAATATGAGTGCAAAATCTGGAATAATATATTACCTAACTAGACATGGAGAAATATAAAAATCATACCTGAAGGCAGGTGTGAGTGTGTGCGTGTGCGTGTGTGTGTGTGTGTGTTGCAGTACTGGGATTGTACCCAGGGCCTTCATACTAAGCTGTATCCCCCCTTTTAAAAAAAATTTTTTTTGAGACAGGATCTCACTAAGTTGCTTTAAATTACCCAAGCAGAGCTCAAACTTTCAATCTTCCTGCCTCAGCCTCCCAGAATACAGGGATTATAGGCATGTGCTATCACCCCCAGCAGAAGGTTTGTTTTAACACTACAAACATGATTCAGTATCAGGAGATCTATCTATATAAATCACTACATCAATAAATAAAGGGAAAATGTGATTATAGTAACATGTTAAAAATAATTTGATAAAATTCAGCATACATTGGTAATAAAGTATTAAGCAATAGGAATAGAAAAGAATTGCACTAATTCACTTGTTAAGACTATCTACTGAAACTGAATAGTAAATATATAAACAATGACAATCTGAAGTTATTTCCATAAATTGGGAGCAAGATCGGCTGTCCATTGTCCTCACTTTATCCTGCCTCTTCCCCTCCCTCTTTTCTTCCTTCTTTCCTTCCTTCCTTTGTTGATGCTGGGGATCAAACCCCAGGCCTCACCTATGCTAAGCAAGTGCTCTACCATGGAGCTATATCTCCAACCTCATTATCAGGTCTATTATTCCACATTTTGGGGGAGACCTTATTTTATTATTTATTTATTTATTTGTACTGGGGATCAATCTCATGACCTTTTGCCTGCCAGGCAGGGACTGTGCCGCTGAGCTAAATGCCTGGCCCTGGGTCAGACTTTAATACAATAAGACAAGAAAATGGATTAAGCAGAATAAATGCCTGATTTTTAAAAAGACAAAAATATGTCTATCTATAAATTATATGATTATATATCAAGAAAACCCAATGAAATTTAGTTTAAATTACCAGAATTAATGAGGTATCTGGAAAGGTAACTAAATACAAGACAAATATAAATCTGTAGAGCTTTTTCTAAATGCAACGTTATATTAGAAATGGAAATGAAGAAATAGATATTTTACAATAATGACAAAATTACAAAACACCAAGGAATAATTTAAATATAACTATTACAAATGTAAAGGTCTTCTTTGAAGAAAGTCACAGAATCATATCAAAGGATATATAACAAGATCTGAACATACAGAATGGCAGCCATCTTTCAGAAACAGACTTGCAAAAAGTCAGTTCTTAGCCAGGCATGGTGGCTTACATCTGTAATCCCACCACTCAGGAGGCTGAGACAGGAGGATCATTGTGAGTTTGAGACCAAAGTTCAGAATACAAAGTGAGCTCAAGGCCAGCCTGAACAGCATAGTGAGACCCTATCTTAAAAAGACAAGGGCCGGGGATCTAGCTCAGTGGCCTAAGTGCCTGCCTGGCAAGTGCAAGGTCATGAGTTCAATCCCCAGTGCTGCAAAAAAAAAGTCAGTTCTTTTAAAATGAATATATAGATTTAATAGCTTTTATTAGAATCCCCAGTGAAACAATTTAGAACTTTAAAATCTTTTTAATTTGCAATATATTTGAAAAATAAATACCCAAGGCTAATTAAGAAAATATATGTAAAGAAAAGAAGATGCATTATCAGAAAATAAAACATACTACAAAGCCACCATAATCTAACAGTATGGTATAAACTAGAGAGATCAGAGAAACAGAGACCCAATTTGTAGGTTCAAGTAAAGAAAGAAATTTAATATGTTACAACTTATCAGAGAAAAAGATTAATAAATGGTATTGCCATCTGCAAACATTTCATCAAGGAAGATGTACAGATAAGCCAATAAGCACCTGAAAAGATACTTAACATCTTTGATCATTGAAGAAATGCACATGAAAACCACAATAATATACTTCTTCATGCTCATTAGTAAGTAGAATAAAAACATTCAGATTAAAACAAATTTTGGCAAAGATGGAAAAATTGGAACCCTCACACACAGCTGGTGAGAATATAAAATGGTGCAGCCACTTAGGAAAACAGTTTGGCAGTTCCTCAAAAAATTTAATGCAGAGTCATGCTACAACCACCAACTTCTCTCTGAGGTGCAATTTCTCTCTGTCTCTCCAGGAGAAATGAAAACATATATCCACACAAAAATCTGTGCATTAATGTTTACAACAGTCTTACAATACCAAAAGGTGGGAAAAACCAAATATTCATCAACTAAGAATAGATATTATGCAACCCTAAAAAGGAATAAAATACTGATACATGCCATAAGATGAATGAGCCTTGAAACATTGCAGTAAGAAAAAGAAAGCAGGGTCATAGGGATATAGCTCAGTGGCATAAGCATCTACCCAGCAAGCACAAGGTCCTGAGTTCAATTCCCGGTACCAAGAAGAAAAGAAAAGAAAAGAAAAAAAAGCAGTCACAAAAAACCACACATACATAATTTTATTCATATGAAATGTCCAGAATTGGAAAATCTATAAAAATGGAAAGTGAATTAGCAGTTGCTAGGGATTAAGGATAGCTGTGGGGTGATAGCTAAAGGGCATGAAATTTCTTTTTGAGGTGCTAGAAATGTCATATAATTGACTCTGGTGATTCACATATCTGTGACTACACTAATAAGCATGGAACTGTGCACTTTAAGTGGGTGAATTGTCTGGTATGTGAATTACATCTCAATAAAGTTCTTTCTGAAAATGGTGCTACCCTACCTGGTTATCCATCTAAAAGAAACAAATGAAATCCCCACCTTCCCTAAATATAAAAATTATGCTCCAAGTGATTTTAATATGCAAGTAGAACAATTAAAATATCAGAAGATATTTTCAGTGAAAAATTTAATAGATCTGAATAATACAAATAAATTTCGTGGGAGTAACAAAGAAAAAGAAAGATATACTGTATTTGGTTAAAGACGTGGATGGTAAAGGATACCATAAACAAAGGAAACACAAATAATTTACAGAGAAAATACTTGCAGAATTTGTGGAAATAAAAGAGACAACATGCTGTATGTAAAAAGTGTCTGTAAATTGTGAAAAAAAAGGCAAAAATCTAAAAGAAAATTGGAAAAGGGGTATGAACAGGCCATTTAGTGCAGCAGATATTAAAGTGGCCAATAAAATGCTTACTCTCATTATTAGTTGGGAAAATGCAAATTAAAGCAAAATAAGTTTTCATTACCTAAATTCATCAGATTTGCAAAAAAAAAAAAAAGGTAAAAGAGTGAAAATATTCAGGTCTACTAAAAATTTAAGAAAATGGGTATTCTCATTGTTGCTGAGCAAGTTAACTGGCACTATCTATTATAATTTGGCCAGGTAACCTGGCACTATCTATGCAAATTAAAACAGTACCTGCATTTTGACCCAGAAATCTTCCTTTTGGGAATCCACCTTACAGGAAAAAAATCACCTATCTATGAAGATGACCCTGTAAATTCAGCAGTGTGTATCGTGGCAGCAAATAGAAAGCATTCGAATATCAGTGTCAATCAGTGATTAAGTAAAGTGTTCCTTGGGCCTGCTGTAGAATATTATGAACCATTAAAAAATGAGTTTGAGCTACAGCTACTGAGTTACAAAGTAGGTACGTGAGTTGGGAGTGGTAGAGCACACCTGTAATCCCAGCCCACTGGGAAACTGAAGGAGGAGGGTTGCGAGTTCAAGTCCAGCCTGGGCAACTGAGCAACTTAGTGAGACCCTGTCTTAAAGTGAAAAATTTAAAAAGGGGCTGGGGATGTAGCTCAACCTGAAGGGTCTAGGTTCAGTCTCCAGTATGTCTCTTTTCCAAAACAAACACCACGTCTAGGATGTACTGTTCGTGAGAACGGTAGCTTGCAAAATAGCCAGTATCCCTTCATGGAAAGGAAACCTTTCTTCTTTCCAGAGGAACATAGAGAAAGCACACAAAATCCTGCCCCTGTTCAGGCTACCAACCGCAGTGCCTTAGCAAGAAAGGACGGAAGGGGGAGGAGGGAAGGGACGGGTACCCATTCCACTTCTGAAATTACTTATAACGACTGAGTAATATATATATTTTGGGGAGCGGGCAGGTTTTTGGGACAGGGTCTTGCTATGTAATCCAGGCTGACCATAAACTCGTGGCAATCCTGCCTCAGCCTCCTGAGTGCTAGGATTACAGGCATGTGCCACAACATCTGGCCCTAATTTATAATTTTTAAACTTTAGGAACAAATTGGAGAGTCGTTTTTGGCACCTCTTTCGATCTTGATCCGTGCAAATAACCAGGATCTCCTGGGTGTTACTGCAAGAGCTTCTAACTGGCCTGCCCACATTCACCCTAAGCCTCCAAAGAACGGCCCCTGGGCTCTGTGTGCAACCAGGAGATACTTAGAATGTACAAATCAGATTTTGCCAACCAGCCCCCACACCTGCAGTGGCCTCCCATTCTCTCGGGAGTAAGCCCCCCTCCCTCTGCATGTCCTACTGGCTCTGCCCAAGCAGGCTCTCCTGACACATCACTGCCATCCACCCTTGCTCCCACCACGCAGGGATTGTCCTTGCCATTGCCTGAAGCACCACCCAGCTCCAGGCCTGCAGACGTGCCGTTTCTCCTGCCTGGAACGTCCTGCCTCTCCTCTCTTTTCACCACCTCTTGCTCACCTCTGAGGTGTGGGATTTAATGTCAGGGTGGCCTCTCCCCACAAGACACAGCCAGACCTCCCTCTCTGTTGCAGCCCAGCACAGCCTTCCGTAGCTCTCTATAGCATTTATCACAACAATCTTGTTAATTACATAGTTATTTGTATAATTATTTGTGTGACGGGGATAAAAGAAAAACTATTAAGCTAGGAGTGTCTGCATCTTTCCCAGCCTCCTGCCTGGGGAGAGAAACAGGTCAGATGAGGTCTCTGCAGTACTACCCAACTCAGAGATTCTGAACTTGCCCTTGCTCTTGCCCTCCATGGATCCCCACCCCTGCTCCCACTTGGGAGAATCTGCCTGGCTCGAATGTTTCCCCCAACTCTTCCATTTATCTAACCAGCTAGCTGTTCTGAGACTTAATTGTGGCGTAGCCTTATGAATTGCTGAGGAGCTTGTGGGCATCTCTAGCCAGCTGGAAATGGGTTCATTTCTGTACCTCCTGACAGTGACCCTTATCAAAGGTCACTGGAGGCTGTAAAAACCCAGCGACCAAGCCCCAGCATAACCCGCAGCTTTAGAATTTCAATCTGAACCCACACTTTGCATAATTAAGGGTCATCTGTCCCCTTCCCTCCCCTCCTCATCACCTGTCCACTGAGGACTGGAGACCCCAAGCAATCCTGGGCTGGATCTGACAGGCCAGATGTTGCCACGTGCTCCTGAGGTTGATCCTGGTCTGCGAGCCTCACGGACTCCAACTGACTGGGCTGTGGGGCTGCATACCATGACTCACTCCCAGAGAACAGGCTGCTTCCTGACAAGCTCAGTAGAGTGAACACACCCACACACAGGTGGTCCCCTTGGAGCTACAGCCACATGTCCCAACAGCACATGCAGTGCAGAATCATTCCTCCTGATGCTGCAGGCAGGGGCTTCGGTATGTGGAGCTGGTGGGGGAGCACACGTGGCCCTCTCTGGGCCCTGCCCCCAATCTCCAGTAGGGTCTTCCTGCTCACTCCTGCCTCACAGGACTATTCAAAAGGCCAAAGGGACAACTTGCACAGCATCTTACCTGTGTGAGAGCCCCTGCCAGCTTGCAAATGATGTAAATTTGGGGAAAAAGCTATGCCCCTGGAAGCATATATTCTTTGGCTGAAGCTTCCTAGGACTTGCCTGGGCTCCTCCAAGCCAAACTTTGAGCTCTTGTGCTCAGGCCACCTCTTGTCATGACTCATAGGAATATCTGAATCCTATCAGGGCTGGAGGTCATAGTCAGCCACCACTCTAAGCCTGCACTAGATGTGCCCAAGCTGAGCAGACTGAGCCACACACAGCCTGGGAACCAGCTGCTAATTCAAAGCCTCAGAGCCTGCAAGTGCAGCCTCGAGGCCTCAGATTTGGTGGCATCAGCTCACACCTAGATATTGATTCTGATTTTACTTCTTACAGCTCTCAAATAGCTGCCCCTTCCTGAGTGTGGCAGACCAGTGTCCCCAACATCTGTCCTCCCCTTCCTCCTGCACTTGGTTACACTGCTGTAGACCATATTTCCCAACTCCCTTTGTAATAGGTGTGCATGAGTTACTGTCTCTCATTTGTAGGCAGAAAAGATATGAGCTACTTTTGCCTCTCTTGCTTAGGAAGAAGCTGCTTGTCCAGGGCTTGCTGTCTCTCCCCTCTTTCTACAGCTGGAATTGGGGCATTCTTTGCAGATTAGAACAAAACCCTAAGGAATGCACAGAAATAAGATGGAAGGACAGTTCGTCCTTGAGTGATCTTGCAGAATAGTCCTGTCAACTTGGACTTTTAAATCTAGAGGGGAGGACAGGGGAGAATGGAGGGGAGAAAGGTGGGGGGTGGGGAGAGAAAGACAGACAGACATAGAGAGAGAGAGAGAGAGTTCCATCTCATTCCAATTTGGGCTGTCTTTGTCACAGCAACTTATTTTTCCTAAGTAATATACTGAGCTGCTGATTGCCCATGAATAAGAAAGTCAAGATTGTTTCTTCGAGTTTCAAGTTTCCACTTCAAGATTCTGATTTGTCAAGACCCTGATTTCTGAAGAGCTGCACAGGACAGAAACTTGGCCTTGGCCTTGGCCTGGAGCCCAGGCTGAGCCTTGAGTATCTCCTGCTCTCTCCTTACTTCAAGAAGTTCCCTGGTGCGCACATACAGGTCTGAACCTTGGCCAGGTGAGGGAAAGGCATGCAGCAGCATGCAAGACCCTTTCTTGTTGGGTGAAGGCATAGCTGGAGGAGATGCTAAGGGCATGGGGATTAGGATGGGCTGCTGCCTCTGTCTGAGGCTGTTCCACAGTTCTGAACCTACCTGATGACCTCAGATACCTACCCCAACCCTGCATTTTGGCCATTTCAGCCCAAGTATTCCAACTATGGGGCCTATGGCAAAGCCTAGCCTCACGATTCCTTTCTGCTGTTTTAGACTAGATTCTTCAAAACTGAAGATGTGGTTCAGGCTTACAGACGTAAAAAGGGGCTGCTTTTCCCAAACTATCCCACAGGACCCTGGGGAG
>RJWT010023321.1:0-16859 GCA_004365215.1 Cuniculus paca | reverse complement strand
CAGGATACATGAGTATTATAGGGTATTACTATGGTAAGAATAATAAAATACAAATGTATATATACATATGGGTGTGTGAGTGTTTAGGTGTTAGTGTATATTTTATATATTGAATTTTTATAATGTAGTACTTCCCTCTTTGTTTCTTTTGTGCTTAATTAGAGGTGAAGGGAGGTGGGAATGAACCCTTTTTAGGGAGCCTCAGTTTGGTTTGCCAGGTCTCACTGAGATTAGGTGCTGAGGGGAGCTGAGGGGAACCAGTGCTACCTGCCTTGGGGTATATACCTCCCACCCTGAGCCTTACTAAGAAGGAGACAGGCCAGCCTTCTCAGGCCTGTTTTTCATAGCTACTCTCACTAGAGCAAGGGTTTAACTATTTATTTATTTATTTATTTATTCATTTATTTATTTACCAGAACTTTCACTGCAGCCTTTTAACTTTCCCTGCGTGTCCCCCAATTTTCCGTGCAGTAAGTTTAATTGTTAAATGACATACTGCTTTTATATATTCAGGAAATATCCTCACTATCCATATCTCAAAATGCCTTATTTTTTCCATATGTTAAACTTAAACTTCACTCAGTCTTTGCAACTAATTGTTGCAGTCAATTCAGTTAATGAAGTGTGAAGACATTTATTCAGAACTATTTTTTTATTTGTCCATTCAATAGTACATTTTCTGTGCACATATTTACAAACTCCATCCTCGATGAATGATCTATAAACATAGGGCTCCCAAGGAAAGCAGTCTCACCAAATCAGACTCAGAAGTACAGGGTGGGCTCCTATCATGTCAAATCACCTGGAAATACACTCTTTTTAGAGCAATTATTGAGGAGCAAAAGTCTACTGTCAAAATATTACAATTAAAATTCCAGCTCTGCTACAGAGTTCACTTTGAAAATGAAAATGAGGAAAATCATCTCATAGGGCTTTTTCTTTGTGGGGGATTATAAGAGTCAAGGAAATAAAGCATGCAAAAGCAATTGGGGGGCCCATTGCATCTCCACCATCAAGGGGAGACTCAGTGAGCTGCATGGGAGGGGACAAACCCCACTCATTGCCTCTCTTCCTTCCTGGGAACCTTGGCCCAGAGAAACCCAGATGCCTGGCCCATTTCCCTAAACCACAGGAGAGCAGCCAGTGTGGGAAGTGCCTGGGACTCAGCAACCAGCTCATTTAGACAAATCAAAGGAGAATCCACTTTAACAAGGGGAAACACTTTGTATACAAACCCCTAATTTATGATTGGTTCTGTTATATAACTATAGACTTTGCTCCTATTGTTTACAGTACAAAATCAATAGTTACCACAGTTTGTCAATTTCTCACTTGTGGTTGATGCTATCATTATTGCTAATTGTACTACTGTAGTTAGGATGTCATATCTGTTGTAACCAGTTGCTCTCCCTTGTGTAACAATATTTGGAAGCTCTGGGATAACAACCTCACCACAGCCCTACACCAAAAAACTGCAGAATGAGTCAAACAGAAAAAAACATTCCACTCTTAATAAGTTGGGAAGGTAGAATCTTGGGATAGACACAAACCAAGCATCTCCTATACACAGAAGATGTCTCTGGAAAAAAAATTTTTCTAGAGAAGCCTTGATACTAGTGATATTGCTACCTACCACTAAAACTTACAAGAATCATCACAGAAAGTAAAATAAAAACTTTTGAAATAGAAAATGTCAAGACAAAGAAGAAAATTGCAATCTCAGACTTATAGCCCACTTAGAACAAGTCCAGGAGACATCAATATAGAATAAATTGGAAGTCGCACTCTGGAAATTTCTGCAATGACAGCAACTGAAATAAAGAAACAACTCCATGAGGCTGTAGAGGAAATCAGATCAGAAACAATCTCTCAGGTAAAAAAAAGAAATGACAACCATAATGAAAGAATTGCTGAGCATCTCTACAAAAGACACAGATAAAAAATAGAAGCGCATAGGAAAATGAGGGATACCTTGAATGAACAACATAGGAAAAATTAGAATGTATGACAGATTCAAAGAGATATCAAGGAAATTAAAAATTCTATTGAAACCTGGAAAACCCACTTGAGCAAACATAAAGACAGACTCAGACCTTGAAGGCAGAATTGCAGACAGTGATCACAAAACAAAAGATCTCTGAAAAATAACAAGGAATTTGGAAATAACAATTCAACAGCTGCAAGATGATGCAAAGAAAAAAATATAATTTTTATAGATGTCAATGAAAAAACAGGAGTCAACACAAATGACATAAAAAGACTATTTGCAAAAATAACAGCAGAAAATTTCCCAAGCATGGGTCAAGAATTAGACAATCATAAGTGAGGCACACAGAATTCATTTAGCCATAACCAAAATAAATCTAAAACCAGACATATAATAATCAAGATCCCAGAAATTTAGTACAAGAACAGAATGTTGACAGCTGTTAGAGAAAAGAGGTCACCTATAAAGGAAAGCCAATCAGAATCATAGCAGATTTATAAATACAAGAAGAGCTTGGAGTGAAGTATTTTAAGTCCTGAAAGAAAACAACTTCCAGCCCAGATTGATGTACCCTGAAAAATTATCTTTCAAAATTAATGGAGAAACAAGATACTTCCATAACAAAGAACAACTGAAGAAATTCATGACCACTCAGCCAACCCTACAAAAAATAATGAAAGATATTCTAGAAAGAGATAAATATGACCACAGTGCCAAGAATAACAACAGAAAGAAATCACCAAGAAGGGCAAGAAATTAAACAGAGGGGAACCAACAACAGAAAGATAAGACAAAGATAAGCCAATACACATCAGATATAACCATTAATGTAAATGGCCTAAATTCACCAATCAAAAGAAACAGACTGGTAGACTGGATCAAGAAACAAAATCCCACAATATGCTGCATAACAGAAACACATTTAACACAAAAGGAAATTCACAAACTGAAAGCTAAAAGATGGAAAACAATACTCCATGTGACAGGAATCCAGAAAAAAGCAGAGGTAGCTATTCTGTTTGCAGACAATGTGAACTTCAAGAATGAACAAAAGAGATAAAGAAGGTCACTATATACTTGTTATGGAAAAACTTCAAGAGGAAGAGATAATAATCATACATATGTATAATAACCAAATATATATATATACCAAACATGGAAGCATGCAACTATATAACATAAATATTAATAGACATGAAAAATCAAATAACCAATAACACAATTGAAACAGGAGACCTCAACAATGCATTGTAACAAAGAGATAAATCAACTAGACAAAAAACCAACAAAGATATAACAGAACTGAACCAAACTTGTAAACAAATGGACTTAGCAGACATTTATAGAGTGTTTCACACAACAACATCAGAATATACATTCTTCTCAGCTGCACATGGAATGTTCTCTAAAATAGACCATATACTAGCCCACAGAACATACTTAACTAAGTGTAAAGGAATTGCAATCATCTCATGCATATTATCTAACCATAGTGCAATGAAGTTGGAAATTAATGACAAAAGAAACTGCAAAAACTCCATAAACATATGGAAATTAAATAACACCCTCCTGAGCAACCAATGGGTCACAGATAAAATTAAAAAATATCTACAATGGGTCACAGATAAAATTAAACAGTATCTACAATTAAATGAGAATGCAATTACAACTCACAGGATTCTGTGGGATGCAATGAAAGCAGTCCTCAGAGGAAGATTAATAGTGATGGGTTCTCACATCAGGAAAACAACATGAGTTCAAATAAACTAATGCTACACCTCAAGCTACTAGAAAAATAAGAGCAAGTCAAGCCCAAACCCCAAAGAAGGGAACAAATTATAAAGATCAGAGCAGAAATTAACAGCATTGAGACTAAGAAACCAACATAAAGAATGACAAATTGAAGAGTTCATTCTTTAAAAGAATAAATTGATAAATTCCTAGGTAATCTTATATAAAAAAGGAAAGAAAAATTTCAAATTCATGCATTGAATGAAAAGGGTGAAATCACCACAGATCCTGCGGCAATTCAGAAGATCATCAATGCCTACTTCAAAAATCTTTACTCTCATAGGTTGAAGAACACAGGACAAATGGAAAGATTCCTAGAAACATATGAATTACCAAAGCTGGATCAAGAAGACATAAAAATTCTGAATAACCCAATACCAGTTAATGAAATTGAAAACATAATCAAAAATTTACCAACAAAGAAAAGTCCAGGTTCTGATGGCTTCAGAGTTGGATTCTACAAGAAATTTAGAGAAGATTTAATGCCATTTAAACTCCTCAAACTCTTTAATGAAATTGAAAGAGAAGCAATTCTCCCTAACTCATTCATAAAGGGTAATACCTTGATACCAAAACCAGAGAAAGATCCAATGAAAAACGAGAACTACTGGACAATCTCCCTAATGAACACAGATGCAAATATCCTCAATAAAATACTAGCAAACAGAATGCAGCAATCATCAAGAAAATTGCACACCATAACCAAATGGCATTCATTACAAGAATGCAAAAATGGTTCAACATATGCAAATCAAAAAATGTAACACAATACCTACAGAACCAAAGACAAAAATCACATGATTCTCTTAATAGATGCAGAAAAGCTTTTGATAAAGCCCAACACTCATTCATGATAAAAATTCTGCAGAAACTTGGAATAGATCGTCTCTACCTCAATCTAATAAAAGACATCTATGACAAACCAACAGCCAACATCATACTAAAAGGACAAAAACTGAAAGCTTTCTATCTAAATTCAGCAACAAGGCAAGGATTTTCACTATCACCACTCTTATTCAAGATAGTTCTGGAAACATTAGCTACTGCAATTAGACAAGAGAGAAATAAAAGGAGTAAGGTTAGGAAAAGAAGAAGTGAAATTACCATTATTTGTAGACAACATGATATACAACATATAAGACCCCAAAAACCCCACCAAAAACTTTTAGATTTTATAACCAAATTCAGTAACATAGCTGGGTGAAAGTCAACACTTAAAAATCTGTAGCACTCCTATACACAAACAATAAATTCACTGAGAGAGAAATTAGGGAAACCACACCATAACAATAATATCCAAAAAAATGAAATACTTAGGAATCAATATAACAAAACAAGTGAAAGGTGTATACATTGAAAATTATCGTATTCTGAAAAAAATCAAAGAGGATCCCAGAAAATGGAAAGATATTTCTTGTTCATGGATACAAGAACCAATGTTGTGAAAATGGCCATACTCCCAAATCTGCTATACAGATTTAATGCAATCCTGATCAAAATACCATTAGTATATCTCACAGATCTAGAGAAAACATTCCTAAAATTTATCTGGAACCAGAAGAGACCTAGAATAGCAAAGGCAATCCTGAGCAACAAAGGCAAGGCAGCAGGCATCACAATCTCTGACTTGAAATTAATTATACTACAAAGCTGCTGTGATAAAATCAGCATGGTACTGGCAAAAACAGACTTGAGGATCAATGAAACAGAATAGAAAATGCAGACACAACTACAAACACTCAGCCACCTTGTCATTGACAAAGTGATCAAATATGTTCACTGAAAGAAAGATAGCCTCTTTAATAAATGGTTCTAGAAAAACTGGCTTTCCACATGCCAAAGTCTAAAACTAGACACATGCCTATCACCATGTACTAAAGTCAAAATGGATCAAAAATCTAAATATTAAAACAGAAACACTAAATCTACTGGAAGAGAAAGTAGGTAGAAATCTTGAAGTCATAGGGGTAGCCAATGAGTTCACGAACAAAAACCAAATTGCATGGGAAATACTTCAAAGAATCAATGACTGGGATCTCATCTTATTAAGAAGTTTTACACATCAAAAGAAATCACCAGGGCTGGGGATCTAGCTCAGTGGCCTAAGCACCTGCCTGGCAAGCACAAGGTTGTGAGTTCAATCCCCGGTGCCGCAAAAAAAAAAAAAGAAAGAAAGAAAGAAATCACCAACAGAATGAATAGAAAACCTATGAATTGGGAAAAATTTTTAGCCAACTGTCTCTCAGACAAAGGTCTCTCTAGAACATGTAAAGAATTGAAAAAAATCAGGCCCCCCAAATTCAAAGATCTAATACAAAAATGGGCATCTGAGATGAATACACACTTCTCAGATACAGAAATACAACTGGCAACTAAATATATGAAAAAATGTTCAACATCATTGGTCATTTGAGAAACGCAAGTTAAAACAACAACACTGAGATTCCACCTCACCCCAAAAAGGATGGCTAGCCCAAAAAAATCACCCAATAACAAATGTTAGCAGGGCTGTCAGGAAAAGGGAACCCTTCTCCACTGTTGCCAGGAGTGTAGACTGGTACAATCACTGTGTAAATCAGTGTGGAGATTCCTCAAAAAAACTAGAATTAGAGGTACCTTCGACCCAAGTATTCCTCTTCTGGGTATTTTTGCAGAACTGAGAACATCATACCATGGTAGTATATATGCACCCATATTTATAGCAGCACAATCTGTAACACCTAAATCTTGGAAACAATCCAAATGCTCATCAACTAAGGAATGGATAAAAAAGATGTGGCATTTTTATACAATGGAGTACTACTTAGCTATAAAGAAGGATAAACTGAAGGCTTTCATAGATAAAGGGATACAGCTAGAGACCACATTCATAAACAAATTAAATCAGACTTGCATGTGTAAACTCTGTATTGTCTCCCTAGTATAAGAACCTGAAAGGGTAAATAATATCCAAAAGGTGCAATAGATATTGTGAAAGGGAAAGAAACTGCTCAGAAGGAAAGAACTGGGATGGGGGAAAGGAGAAAGAAATAAGGGAAGAAATATATGTTTATATAAAAGATAGTTAAGATAATTGTACTATTCACTCTATTAGTTCATTGAAAGTAACTGTTCTTATATTGTTTGATCAATTTTGCACATGTATATCTGGTAATCTGACCAACTATTTTGAAAACAACAATATGCAATATAATAACCACTGTTAATTCCCTATCATCTTGTTTTAAAATTCTGTATTGTATTTTTTTTTATTCTCTTTAAAATAAAAAAAAAGCAACGGGATCTAGCAACTGGTCCATCAACATTATTGCTGCTATTCCTTCCACCAAACTTTGCTGAAATTTTTGGAAAGTTTGTCGTATCTATTATTAATTTCCTTCATGGAACAATATCTTATGTAGCCCTAGAGATTTAAAATAAGTTCTAGGAAGAAAATTTTGACTGCTATACTCAACTTTCATGC
The DNA here is from genome assembly GCA_004365215.1 of Cuniculus paca. Lineage (NCBI taxonomy): Eukaryota > Metazoa > Chordata > Mammalia > Rodentia > Cuniculidae > Cuniculus > Cuniculus paca. The sequence goes on along the minus strand of RJWT010023321.1, from coordinate 9,618 downwards.
TAAAAAAATTTATAAAAAACATGAAGTGTTTTAAATCATATTTGTAAAATAAATTTACTGAAAATATTAAATAAAAAGTATATTATCCAACTTTGGAAACTTTAAGACATTAAAATTTCAGGCAAATATTAAAATTTCAGAAAAATGTTTTTTCTACAGCTAGAGCAGCCTATGTCAAATTTCCTCTACTATTATATCATCATTGTCACCTAAAATACTATACTAAAAGAAGATATTCTATAGCTCAATGTTGGTGAAAATTATTTATCTTGAGACTGAAAAACACAAGTCTCTAAATTGAAGTCTTCCAGCACTCCAGAAAATAATGATTCTAATGATTAACTGAAGTCACTGTAGGACAGTGATATACAGCAATTGCCTTTTCCAGAGAATTAGAAAAGAATCGAAAGTAACCAAAACCATAGTTATTGTCTCAGTTTCTCTTAAACAAAACAAAATAATGTGTAAAAGATTCTTAATGAATTGCAAAAAACCTTAATGGAACTAAACTGATGCTTAATTCTATGCAAAAAATATTAAAATAACAATCATTTATTTCATGGTTTTTATCATTTAATCATTTTCCTATTCTGATCTGCATTTGTCTCTTGATTATCAAATTTCTTTGCCCCACTGTAAGTAGACTGAGTGTCCCTATTTGTACAACTGTGAAACTTAAAAATTTTAATTTTCATTCAAAATTTTTAAAAATGCATTTTCTATTTTGCAACTAATGCAGTAAATAAACACCAGAGACAACTCAATTCTGCACTATGTTTCTTTTATGGTCCATTTTTAATGAAGATTACATCGAAATTGTATTTCACAATTATTACTGAGAAAATTTCTATAAACAACATCTTTAAGGAATAATACTTGGCTTTTATTTTTTTGGCTGACTTAAGTATGAACAAAGTTCATTCAGTTTGATATATTCTAAAAAGTCTAATAATGATGTTCTTACTATTTTATTTTCATTTTTAAGAGACCCCTAAAAAGATTGAACACTATTAATTCACACTTCTTCCTCTTTTCCACATATGGAGTCACCTTTCATTTATTTATTTTCTAAACTTAATTCACACTTCTTTTCTTCTATATACAGAGCCACCTTTCATTTATTTATATTCTAAGTAAACAGAAGACTTTGCAAAAGTAGCATTAGAACTTCCAACTGGAATATATCACTATATTAAATTACTGTTTGTTACAGTTTGTATATAGATGGCCCCCCCAAGCCTCAGGTAGTCACGGAAGTGGCTGAATCTAGTGTTTGTGATTGACTCCTTGTCTAGTGCTGGGATTGGCGTGTGAGTTCTGCACCCGCCCAGGGCTGGAGCCGACATACAATGTAAGGTCGGAATGGGGGCGTGTTTTCCTCCTTGGCTCAGTTTGCTCTTGCCGCTTGCAGCCGCCATGAACGGCTGCCCCCTTTTGCTCTGGCTGCCACCTTGAAGTATTGTGCCTGTGCCATGCCACCCTGCCTTGGAGTCAGCTGATTATGGACTGAAATCCCCAGAAACTGTAAGCTAAATAAACCTCTCCTTCCTTCACTTTGGGCGTCAGGTGTTTGTCTCAGCAACGAAGAAAAAGTAACTGAGACACCGTTTGATGTATGCCTTTTCTTGCTTTTCTGTGAGTACAATCAATAAGCTAAAAATATAAAAATGACCCCCAAAATTTTAGGTTTCTTATATGTGACCTCTTTCCCTCCCCAGTAAATCCTCCCTTTCCACTACAGAATTCCTGCAAGTACTATTTTTAAAAAAATAACTATGTGCATTTCCTCCTTCCCCTTTCATTCTGCTCTAAACTAGAGGATAAGTAAGTAGACTGTCTGACAGAGATATTGATACTGATATAGACATACACCCATAGACACCATACACATATACATACACATGTACATGTATACACATACCTATACACATACATGTACAACAAACTCATATTTTTTTCTTTCTAACCAATATTTAAAATCCACTTTGAAAGATTAGGTATTTCAAAGTTAGGAAGTTCTCATAAAAGATTTCTGCCTGCAGCTGAATACTAAGAGTTCACTCCAAACGCAGGTTCCTTTGAAAATTCACACCAATCAAATAGAACAGAATAAAAGAGGGAATACCGAATATTTTGTACAGCCTCCATTAAGAAATGGAGAGAACGCGAAAAAAAGGGATCACAGAAAGCAGAGCCAAGAATCTGAAGGGCTAGGAAGAGCTGGTTGAAGGTGCTGGACTGAGGCAGATTTTTCACACTGAGTGAGAATCTCTCTAACTTGCAGGGTTGCCCAGGGAAGCATAAATACACAGCTTGATTCATCTACTAGCTGTGAGTATTCCCCAAAACCCCTGGGTACTCAAGATTCAGAGCCCCATGTGTGCCTCCCTCCCATCAACAATGTAAGAGGCTCTAATGCTGGCCCCAACTGCCTTCTTCCATGTGACTGTCCCTGGAGTTCTGTCTTTTCATGAGGCCACATGCTCCCTCAATTTTAGATTATCTATAATGATCACTTGTTTCAATGCCTAATGATCTACTTTCCTCAAATTGTTATCATTGGTGCACTTGCTATAACCACAAATGACACACTATCCCTGATATACAATACTGTGTTAGATACTGAAACATTCTACCAAAGTTTAGTGAAGAGAAATAGGGTATCATGATTATGAAAGATGATTATAAAATTGACTATTAATTTAAGAGCAATGGCAATAAACAGCATAATTCATGGTTATGCATAATACAGCACTTGGTAAACAGAACTATTATAGCATTGTACAAACAATATTTCTCATATAATCTTTGTGTTCTCATAATTCTTTTGATATATCACTATTAGCTTTTCTTTCTGTAATTATCTGTTTCTGTGCTGCCTTACCAAGCAGATGGCAAACTCCCTCAGACTGGAGAATGAAGGAATCATTTATCCTCAAGGCCTAGAACACAGCAAGTACCATGGAGAATACCTCTCAAGTATCTGATAGGTAAAGGGAAGAGGAAGAAATGGAAGGAAGCAGGGAGTGAGGGAGGCAGGGAGAAAGGAAAAAGAAAGAAAGGGAGGGAAGGAGAAAGTTTGTAAGATTTTACAACTACACTAGGATGATGATGACAGTGCTCAAGAAATGTAGTTTCTTAAAGCTCTGCCAGAGAGCTCCTTCGTTGTCTTAAGCCATTAACAAGTGGCAGTTTACATAGTTCATGGCGTGCCAGTGAAGGTCATCTTGGGGAGTAAATGTGAAGGTCAAGGCCAAGGGTTTAGTGAATAAGAGTCACATATTGGATCCCACAGATTCAATTTCCTGAACTGAAAACCCAGCACTGTAAAAGTCTGTGGAATTCCTGGGCCAAAAGACAGTGAAGTTTTCAGCTGGATGGAAAAAAAAAAAATCATATCAAATGGAACATGCATCTGCTAAAAACAAAAGATTGTTTCTTTGTATCCCCCCTCATTTTCTCTTTATCCTTTGTCCAAATTATTTCATTTCTTCCAAAATTATCTCCCAGTGAGACCTTAGAGCCAGTCATTGAAAGTTTGTAGCAATCTTCAGACCACTCATTGCTTCACCCCAAGTGAAATGCATTATAATAACCTCGGCACCAGTGTCCCAAGCAAGTCACAGAAAGCTTCTAGCACAGAGAAAAAAGTCCCATCTAGATCCCAAGTACCTTGTCTCCAATTCCTGTAGGCATGGGTTTCTCCGCATATACCCTTAGCTTATAACAGATTCGTAGCCATTCAGGGAAAGGAAGAGATTACCCTTCACAGCCACACCAGAGCATAGGTCTGTTCTGACCAGTCTCCCACTCAAGCAAGCCCTGAAAGGACTTCTGAGTGGGAACTCTTCCAGTAATTGGGGTAAGGAAGCATGCTACCACTGACCCAATGGGCCCGGATGCTGCATCCCCTTCTCTGCGCCTGCCTTCATCTCAAGGATTATGATAATGAATTTATTCAGACAACTCTTCCAACAGCCTGGATAGTCCATATTACTTCTGCCATCAACAGGGTGCCCCCAGCATATGGAACCAGTTAATGATGCTGATTCCACTCCCTCACTACCTTCATTGGGGTTGCCTGATGCCCTCACCCTATACTGAATAGTATTGAACTGGAGGGTGGAAAAATATATTTTATCTCCCATAACATGTTTAACTTCTTGGGAGCATTTGGTAACACCACTGGGATGGCAGATTTGATCACAAGGTTTAATGTCTCTTGCTTACCTTAAAGACACTCTCTAACCTCAAAAGGAGACTCTACTGGGTCCTGAGAACTCCTCTGTAGATTCCTATTCTCTTGCCCACCCTGACACATAAAAAGGGGGCACCACATGTGCTGTAAGGTGGCAGCTATGGCTACTATGCTGGGAGCCCAGAGGAAACTTTATACTTTATTTATCTCTAATACATAAAGGATGTTCTTAATACACATGTCTGTCCTCCGGCTCAATGCTGTTAGCCGAAGGGCAGGACGCTTCCACTTGTGCAAGTTTCAGTCATTGATCCTTTAGGTCAGGGGCAGGTGCTAGCCTGCCATGTGCCTCTGTCACCCAGGACGGAGGGGGAAGGTAGGGTGGGGTGAAAAGCCTCCAACCTGTCCAAGCTCTAGTTTTGCAGAAATATGTGAGAAAATGCACTTTTAGATGCTTTGTTACCTTTAAGTTTTTAAACAGTATTCTGAAAACAAGCAAGCAAATGACACAATAAAGCCAAATTTAAAAAATACCTCCTAGTGTCAGGCAAAGACCATCTTCAAAACTGTACTATTCCTGCAAAATCAAGTTTTTGCTCATTTTCATGCCAGATTATTTATCACCTTACTCCTTTTCAACATCCAAGAAACTTACATTTCCTATACCAGTATTGTAACACTAATAACAATTCTATCAACTATGAAGCATTTAATAGACACCAGGCATTACATTATCTAATTCCATCTTAGAAAAAAAACATATTCTGAAAAAAGGGTTTTTTAAAAAAATAAAAAATCACATTCTAAGTCGCCATCAACAACCTTATCTTGCACATTTTGGCAAAGAAGAGAGTAAGTGCTACATTAACATTTACCAGGTAAATAAGGGCAGGAATGAGTGTAAACCTAAGTAGAAATACAGAGGCATGGAGTGGATGTACAACTGGTCCAGACCAACACACTAGTAAGAGTGAAGTTGCACACAAGCGAGTTTCACCCAACATCAAAATGTCTCTCCCCTGGATAATGTGCAACGTTGGCCATTCTTGGTACTAACTGTAAAATGAAACATCCTCCCATGTGGATACACTTGAGTGGCCTCTTCTCACCAAGTCCCAGAGCAGCTCACGCTGATCCAGTCTCTCAGGTGATTCTTTTTCCAATGATGATTCAGAAATCCTATACTTCTGGTAAGTCCTTCTGGCATCCCTGCTCTATGTTTCCATCTGTCTTCCTCCTATGAATACTGAATTATTGATTTCGCCTCCCATTTGTAATGAATTCCCACCACTCAGGCTGTAAACAGTGGACTATATGCCATAAAGGGCCACCATCTGCTTCCTCAAGTCAGGCTCTGCTCTCTTCCCTAACATTAGCCCATGTGCAAGAAGACAGTGATCTGCATTTATAAGGAGAGCAGAGGATAGACTGTTAGCTTGAAATTGATGTGACAAATACCTGAGAAAATCCACTTAACAGAAGAAATATTTATTCTGGCTCACAGCTTCATAGATTTCAGTCCTTGGTCACCTGGCTCCATTATTTATGAATCTTTAATGAGGCAGAGTATTATTGCAAAGAGAGTGCAATGAGCAAAGTTGCTCACCTAATGGCAGTCAGTAAGCAGAAATAGGAAGAGGCTGAGATCCTAATATATACCCTTTATGGTCACACCCAACTATGATTTATTTCCTCCAACAAATTCCCACTTCCTAATAGTACAACTAGATGGAGACCAAGCCATCAACACAAGAGCTTTTGGAGGACATTCCAGATCTGAACTAGAACATACTCAGAGGACATATTTTTGCTTCTGTTGTTCTAAGTTGTCTTCCTAGCTTACATTTTGCTCACCTTTTAACAAGGAGGCCCAGTCTGCTGATCTCAAGGTCTCTTCTAGTTCAAAACTTCCAGGAAAATATTAGTATAAATATATTTTATAATGATCCAAATAATAATGGCCTCTGAACTATAAAAAATCAATTATATGTTAATCAATTTCCAATGTCAGTATTGACATCAGTGTTGAGGCTGCTAATTTAATCACCCTACAACATGGTCCTTAACCAATAATTTCCATATATTCTGTATTTTCCCTTTTCTACTTTCTCTAAGCTCTAGACTATTTAATGGCCCCAGAATTTCCATTATTCAACTTGAATGTAGTCACTCCAGATTAAGTGGCATCATTAAATTCAACCCTTTGACATTTACAGTTGAAGACCTCCAGGAAAATGCACTACTTTTTAGGCCATGATAGGGCTATAAGGTATCAGTGACAAGTACTCTACAACTGTTCACTAATTCATTCCCAACAGTTTCTCAGCATACCTTCAAATCTGATTTTGGGCTTTAGATTCTATAATAATTAAATCATTCTCTGAAAGCTGGCTCACCTATTTCAAAATCAATCAAGTACAAACAAATCAGAGTCTAAGATGAATAAGAGATGGCAAAGCCTAACTTTTAATGAATCGCTGCATCTAATGCTGAATACAAATATTTTCCAAAGAAACCTTTTGAAAGAGTGTTCTCGGTTTGTTAAAATCATGGTGAGAACACAGAATTCCTTTTTTGTGTGTTATAAGATTCTCTAGAGGAATCTCTCCTTGTCAAAGTTCACCCTAATGGAAATGTCTTCAAAAATATCAAAATATCAAAAGGACTGAAACACTAAAAGTCTCTCCCTAATAATTTAAAAAAGTATAACCCAACCACTGAGTAGTGTTTAAATATCCAGAAAATTTTTGCATCTCATAACCATAATTTAGTGACCTTATTGTATGCTTCAGAATGTAATGATGAAGAAGCACAGGGAATTCCTTGGATAATATGTTAGAGCTTTAAAAAATATAAGCACTGAAGAAAGACTATATTCATAAAACAACAAACATTTTACATCAATACAATGTAGAGGAAAATTCTTTCTAGTCCTCTTTCATTGTAAGTCTATGTGGCAGTGATCTACTCATTCCACATTCAGCCCAGTTAAGTAAGGGCAGTGTACCTACTGGGAAAGAGAGCTGTGTCTTTCTCTGCTTTGTGACTCACAAAATAGAACCCACATTCAGGAATTGCCCAAGAACTACTTGCTGCATACATAGAATCATAAGATTCAAGGATGATGAAAAAAGAACCAGATGCCTTTCAGATCAGAATGTCTTGTTTCTATTAAAACAATCAGAAAAAATGCAAGGAATGAAAACATAATTTTGACTTGCAGAAGCACTGGGAAAAAGGTTACAACAATGGTATTCTAAGTATAATGTATCTATATAATCTTCTCACCTTGTGCATTTACAACAGAGATTTATTTATTAAAGGCACTTTCTGAATAGAGGGAACACGTATTTTGTTTGTTCAGAAACATACACCCCCATTCTTTCATAGACTCAGGAAAAATTCATTAATTTCAAGTTCCATGCTAAAATCATCAGGTTCCATGCATTTTCATCTTTCTTTTATCCAAATCTGATCTTATCATTTTCATGGATATTAATGTTTTTCTTTTGAAAGATAAATCTTGAATCTCTTTAAAACTGCAATAATATTTATTGTAAAGGTTATATAATACACAAGAATTAAAAGAAGTAGCATACAAGAAGACAGGTTTATGATAAAAAGTGTTCCTTAGAACTATGAAATACCTAATACATAAGCTGATAAAGCATTAGACATAGAAAATAGCCCCAGCCAGGTGTGGTGGCATATGCCTGTAATCCCAGCACTAGGGGGACTGAGGCAAGAGGATGTCTGCAAGTTCAAGGCCCACCTGAACTACATAATGCGACCTTGTTTCAAAAAAAAAAAACAAACAAAACAACAAAAACAAAAAAAAAGAAAACAGATCCCTCATTCCCTTCCTTGTCTTTTATAAAATGTAAGAAAAAGCTTTTATCTATGGTTATATTACTATAATACTGAAAATGTCTTTTACTCTAAAATATAGGGAAGTGTTGTTTGGTGTGATATTGTGTGTGTGTGTGTGTGTGTGTGTACTTTGTTCTAAATTAAGCCATGGTTTAAAGGCAACCCTTGTCTCATTAATCAATAAAAATACATAACTTAAAAGGGATCCTAGAAGGAGCCAAAAGGACTTTTTAACTGTCACAAATAGTATATTACAGAGAGAAAGCCAGAAAGAACACACAGACACACAGACACAGACACACACACACACACACACACACATTCTCTTCTCTCTCTCTCTCACACACGCATGTATACAATAGGTGTGAGAAGACCCCCTATTTGTGGACAAAGCAGATTAGTAACATCAGTTTGGATATCCTATTCTCAGCATCAGTTAGACAGAGTACAACTCTCAGCTGCAAAGATGTCAAAATCTCATTCATGGTGTTCCAATTGGATTCTCTTTGAACATATGCCCTTTCAAGTGAAATTAATCAATCTCTTTATCACTCTCACTGCATCTGGAGCCATAATCATTACCCAACTGCTGAGAAAGAAATGGAACCACTAATCGCTCAGGGAGTTGAGTTTAGTGTTCAAAGCAGGAAAGTTTTTATTAAGTTCTAATTTGAAAAGTGATTTTTCAAGACTAGTCATATAAGACATGCTATGAACAGGAGACCGAATTATCATAGCTGCCGGCTAAGTATCCATGGGCATATTATCAACAGGTGAACAACTGCAGAACTGATACGTTGAGTTATTTCAATGATTGAAATTTACAATCAGCTCATAATATTTAACACGCAGAATCCATATGATTCTTGGAATTTAACATAAATAGTGGTATCAAACACATGAATGCCTAGTAGTTTATATTCCTCAGATTTCCCCACCAGCAATCTTAAGAATCCTACTTGAAACTACTGAAAAAAAGGCTACTGAAATGCAATGAACTTTTGTTTTTTCTCTTTCTGTTGGGCTTTGTGCTGTTTGTTTGTTTTTGAGACCAGGTCTCACTGCACAGCTCAGGCTGGCCTTGAACTCACTATGTAGTCCAGGCTGGCAGCCTCCATATTGCCGGGACCTCACTTGTAACTTTTGGACTTCAACTTCAAACTACTACTTGCGAAGCTAAATATACAGTAGCTATGCTTCACTCTATAGTACAAAACCCATTTATTTTAAATGAAATATATTTTTCTATTGCCCAACTTTATAAAATTAGACATATTGTCCCAGGAAAGAAGTTGCAGTATAAAAATACAGTTTTGAAATAACAGTTAACCCGGGCGTGGTGGCTCACGCTTGTAATCCCAGCACTCGGGAGGCTGAGACAGGCGGATCGTTGTGAGTTCGAGACCAGCCTGGGCTACAAAGTGAGCTCAAGGCCAGCCTGAATGGCATAGTGAGACCCTGTCTCAAAAACAGGGCTGGGGATCTAGCTCAGCGGTCTAAGCGCCTGCCCGGCAAGCGCAAGGTCGTGAGTTCAATCCCTGGTGCCGCAA
>RJWT010023320.1:0-16860 GCA_004365215.1 Cuniculus paca | reverse complement strand
TAATTTTCTGATTTGTCTTAGATTTTGTAATATAGCTATAAATCTTGTACCTAGGGTTAAAGGTGACAAAATATTGGTTATTACAGTTCTTCATTTTCCAGTTTGTATTTGATGCTATAGTTACTGCTGATTGTTATAATTTAGCCAAGGTGATACAGCTGCAGTATCAATTGATCCTCCTTGTATGCCAGTACTTGAGTTGTCTGGGGCCAATAGACAATACTACAGCGCAATACCAAAAGACTAGGTCCTGGGCCAGACAGGCTGTGACCTCTCACCCCTAACAGAAGATGCAGGATCTTGAGACAGACCCAAAAGCCAAAAGCCAGCTACACCTAGAAGACAGCTCTGAAAAGTAATCATTACCTAAAGAGGTTTTGATACTAGTAATAAAACTACCTACCATAAGCAACTTACCAGTCTCAAGTGGAAAATAAATACGCAAAAAAAAGTAGAAAATGAGAAAACACAGAAGCAAGTTGCAATCTAACAAAACAGATGAATAAATACATGCATGAAAACAAAACAAAACCCCCAAAATTAAAATAAATAAATAAAAATATAAAAATATAAAAACCCAAATCAGAATTAATCACACAGGTAGCTAAAGAGATAATGACCACAATGAAGAAATGTTCAATGAATCTAGAGTAGATACAGATAAAAAAATAGAGGATCTAGGGAAACCATGAATGTTTAATATAGGAAAGAAGTGAATGCCATAAAACAGATACAAACAGATATACAGGAGGTTAAAAATTGTACTGAAAGCCCATGCAGCAAAATCAATCAATGTGAGGATAGGATATCATATCTAGAAGACAGGGCTGTGGTAGGTGATCATCAAATGTAAGACTCCTTAAAATAGCAGAGAATCTTAAAAAATCAATCAAACAGCTGTTAGATGATGCAAAGAAAATAATATAAGGTTAACTGAAATCAGTGAAAAATCAGAAGACAACACAAAGGAAATAAAAAGGTTCATAGGAGAAATAGTGGAAAACTTCCCAACCATGGGAAAAGAGTTTGATGTACAGATAAGTGGTATATGTAAAACCCCAATTAGCCATGATCAGTAGAAAATCACAAGTAGGCACATAAATGTCAAGATTTCAGAAATTTAACACAAGAACAGAATATTGAAAGCTATTGGAGAAAAGAAACAAATCACCTATCAGAATCACAACAGACTTATTAACATAAATAATTAAGTCAAGGAAAGCTTGAAATATTTCAAGCCCTAAAAGAAAAGAACCTCCAACACAGACTGATGAACCCTGCAAAATTATCTCTCAAAATTGTTGGTGAAATAAGATACATCCATGCTAAAGAAAACCTGAAGAAATTCATGGCCACCAAATCACTCCAAAATGTTCTGAAGGACATTCTAGAAAAAGACAATGAAGAGACCAATAATCCAATAGAATTAATCCACCAGTCAAGGCAAGTAAGCAGCTAAACAGAAAATAAAGAAAGGTAACCAGCAACAGGAAAATAATATGACAAGGACAAGTCAGTACATGTCAGTTATAACCATCAATTTGAATAGTCTCAATTCACCAATCAAAAGAAACAGATTGGCAGAATGGATCAAGAAGCAAGGTCTAACAATATACTGCATACTAGAAACACATTTAATTAAAAAAAATTCATAGACCGACAGTTAAAGGATAGAAAACAATACTCCATGTGGCAGGAACCTGGAGAAAAGCAGGGGTAGCTATTCTATTTGTGGACAAAGTGAATTTCAAGCCAAGATGATCAGAAGTGCCAAAAGAGGCCACTGCATGCTTGTTAAAGGAATAATCCAAGAGGAAGAGATAACAATCATAAATATATATGCACCAAATACAAGTGAACCCAACTATATAAAACAAATATTCATAGATGTGAAAAATCACATAAGCACTAGTACAGTTATAGTGGGGGATATCAATACCCCACTGTCACAAATAGACCAACTAGACAAAAATATCAACAAAGAAATATCAGAGCTGAACCAAACCCTTGAACAAATGGAGTTAAGAGATATATACAGACTGTTCTTTCTACAACAACAGAAAAGGGAGCCAAAAACCTTCACTGGAAGAAAGATAGTCTCTTTAATAAATGGTGCTGAGAAAACTGGATTTCCACATGCCAAATATTGAAGCTAGACCCATATCTCTAATGGACTAAAGTAAAATTGAAATGGATCAAAGATCTAATAATTGACATAGAAACACTTAATCTGTGGAGGATAAAATAGGTAAAACTCTTGAAGACATAGTTATATACAATGACTTTTGAACAAAACTCCAGTTGCACAGGAAATACTACAAGAATCAACATCTGGGATCTCATCATATGAAAAAACTTTTGCATGTCAAAGGAAATCACCAATAGAGTGAAGAGACAATGCACAGAATGGGAAACAATTCTTACCACCTAATCCTCAGACAAAGGACGAATATCTAAAACATAAAAAGAACTAAAAAATATCAGATATATTAAATTTAAAGACAATTCAAAAATAGGCATCTGAAATGAATAGACACTTTTGAGATGAAGAAGTAAAAACAGTAAATAAATATCTGAAAAAAATGTTCAACATCACTAGTAATTGAAGAAATGCATATTAGAACAACACTAAGATTCCATCTCACTCCAGAAAGAATGGGTATTATCAAGAAATCAACAAATAACAAATGTTGGTGAGGTTGTGGGGAAATAGGAATGCTTCTTCATTATTGATGGGAGTGTAAACTGGTGCAACCAATACGGAAATCAGCATGGAGATGCCTCAAAACCTGAAACTAGAGGTTCTATTTGATCCTGCTATTCCTCTTCTTGCTATATTCCCCAAAGAATTAAAAACATCATGTTTATAACAGCACAATTTGCAATATCTAAACCTTGGAAAGAGCCCAGATGCCCATCAATGGATGAGTACATAAATAAAATGTGGTTTTTATATACAATGGATTATTACTTTGCTATAAAGAAAGATAAAACTTGAGACATTTTTAGGTAAATGCGTACACTTTGAGAGCATACCTTCAAGTGAAATAAATCAGACACACATTTAAATACTGAATTATTTTTCTTGTGTGAGAAGCATAAAGTATAAATAAGGTCCAAAATGAATGATAGATATTGGGAAGTAGGAAGAAAATGTTCAAATGGGAAGGGAAACAAGGGAGGTTGGAGGAGGAAGGGAAGGAAGGGAAAAGGAAAAGAAGAAAAAGTGGAAACAAAGCTTTTGTAAATGGGAAGGAGAAGAGGAGGTGAAGGATGGGGAGGTGAATGGCAAAAAAGAATTAAGATATGTTAGGTAAAATAAGTGAAGCATTTAGAACTGCAAACATCCAAGACTGAAATAAATCTACACCAACGCATGCAATAATCAAGATTTCAGAAATTCAACACAAAAACAGGATTTAAAAGTAGTTAGAGAAAAGACACAAATCACCTATGAAGGAAAGTCCATCAGAATCACAGTAGACTTCTTAACGCAAATCCTCAAATCAAGGAGAGCTTGTAGTGAGATATTTCAAACCTTAAAAGAAAACAACCTCCAACCCAGAATGATGTACTCTGCAAAACTGTCTTTCAAAATTAATGGAAAAAATATACTTCCATGTCAGAGAACACCCTGAGGAAATTCATAACCATAAAACCAACTCTTCAGAATGCTCTGAAGGTATATTAGAAAGAGAAAAATGAAGACCACAATCGCTAGAACTTCAATAGAAAGAAACCAGCTGGTAGGGCAAACAATTAACCAGAGGGGAAAGACAAGGAACCAACAACAAGAAAATAAGATGAATAAGATAGGCCAATACATATCTGTTATAACCATCACTGTAAATACTTTTCACTCACAGTCATAAGAAACAGACTGGCAGAATGGATCAAGAAGCAAGGTCCAACAATATGCTGCAATCAAGAAACACATTTAACTGAAAAAGAAATTCATAGACTGAAAGTCAAAGACTGGAAAACAATTCTCCATGCAACAGGAACTCAGAAAAGAGCAGTTATTCTATTTGCAGACAATGCAAACTTCAAACCAAAACTGATCAAAAGAGACAAAGAAGGTCACTACATGATTGTTAAGAAAATACTCCAAGAAAAAGAGATAATGATCATTAATATATATGAACCAAACACCAGTGCACTCAACTACACAGAACAAATATTAATGGACATGAAAAATCAAATAAACAATAACACAGTTGTAATGGGGAACCTTAATACCTCACTTTCACAATTAGATAGATCACCTAAACAAAAAACCAACAAAGAAATATCAGAATTAAAACAAACCTGTTAACAAATGGGCTTAGTAGATGTCTACAGAGCTTTTTATCCCACAACATCAGAATACACGTTCTTCTCAGCTGCACAAGGGACATTCTCCAAGACAGACCACATATTAGCCCATTGTACATGCTTAAATAACTGCAGAGAATTGAAATTATCTCATGCATATTATCTGACCATAGCGCAATGAAATTGGAAACCAGTGACCAAAGAAACCACAAAAACTACATAAACACATAGAAATTAAACAACACCTTCCAGAACAACCTATGGTTCACAGAAGAAATTAAAGAAGAAATTAAACAGTATCTACAATTAAATGAAAATGCTGATACAACATACTGGAACTTACGGGATGCAATGAAAGCAGTCATATGAGTGAAATTAAATAGTAGTAAGTTCTCAGATCAGGAAAACGAAACAAACTCAAATAAACAACTTAATGTTGAAGCTCAAACCTCTAGAAAAAGGAACAACAAATTAAACCCAAAGTTCACATGAGAGAGGAAATTATAAATATCAGAGCAGGAATTAATACAATTGAGACTAAGAAAACAATACGAAGAAACAATGAGCTAAAGAGTTGGTTCTTTGAAAGGTTGAATAAAATTGATAAATCCCTTGCCAACCTTATCAAAAAGAGGAAACAAATGACCAAATTTCAAGTAATTAGGAGGGAAAAGGGTAAAATCACAATGAATTCTGTTGGAATACAGAAGATCATCATACTAATTCAAGAACCTGTACTTTAATAAAATGGAAAACCTAGAAAAAATGAACAGATTTCAAGACACACATGAATTACCAAAAATGAATGAAGAAGTTATAAATATCCTAGATAACCTGATATCAGTCTGTGAAACTGAAAATGTAATTAAAAACCTACCAACAAAGAAAAGCCCAGGTCTTGATGGATTCATTGCTGAATTCTACAAGAGATTTAGAGATCTAAGGCCACTATTCCTCAAATTCTTTAATAAAAATCAAAAGAAAAGAATTATTTCCAAAATCATTCCTGTAAGCAAGGGTTACCATGATACCAAAACCAGAGAAAGATCCAATCAAAAAAGAAAACTGCTGACTAATCTCCCCAATGAACATACATGCAAAAATTCTCAGTAAGATATAGGAAACAGAACACAGCAAATTGTCAAGAAAATTATACACCATGATCAAGTAGGATTCACCCCAGGGATGCAAGGATGGTTCAACATACACAAATGAGTAAATGTAATACACCAAAATAACAGCCAAAGACAAAAATCACATGATCATTTCAATAAACGCAGAAAAAGTATTTGACAAAGTTCAACACCCATTCATGAAAGAGATCCTACAGAAAATTGTAATAGAGGGTCTTTATCTCAATCTGATAAAAACCATCTAAGACAAACCAACAGCTGACGTTATATTAAATGATCAAAATCTGAAAGCTTTCTATAATCAGGAATAAGACAAAGATGTTCACTATAACCACTTCTATTTAATATAGTTCTGGAAACATTAGCCAAATAAATTAGACAAGAGAAAGAAATAAAAGGAATACAGATAAGAAAGGAAAAAGTTAAATTGCTGTTATTAGCAGATGACATGATACTCTACATGGAGGACCCCAAAAACTCCACCAAAAGATTTCTGGATTTAGTAACTGAATTCGGTAACATAGCTGAATACAAAGTCAATACTCGAAAATCAATAGCATGCCTGTACATAAGCAACAAATTCACTGAGAGAGAAATCAGGGAAATCACACCCTTCACAATAGTACCCCCCAAAATAAGATACCTAGGAATCAATCTAACAAAGAAAGTAAAAGACCTATACATTGAAAATTATAGTACTCTGAAAAAGGAGTTTGGAGAGGATATCAAAAAATGGAAAGATATCTCTTGCTCACAGATAGGAACAACCAACATAGTGAAAATGGCCATTCTCCCAAAATTGGTATACGTATTTAATGCAATTCCAATCAATATACCATTAGCATACCTCACAGAACTAGAGAAAACAATTCTAAAATTCATCTAGAAACAGAAGAGACATAGAATAGTAAAAGCAGTTCTGGGAAACAAGGCAAGGCAGTGGGCACTACAATCCCTGACTTGAAATAATACTACAAAGCTACTGTGACAAAATCAGCTTGGTACTGGCATAAAAACAGACCTGAGAGGGCCGGGGATTTAGCTCAGCGGTTTAGGCAACCGCCTGGCAAGCGTGAGGTCGTAGGTTTGATCCCTGGTAAAAAAGCAAAAACCAAAACCAAAACCAAAACAAAAAAAAACCAGACCTGAGGATCAGTGGAACAGATTAGAAGCTATAGAAACAACTCCAAGCACACTTAGCCATCTTATCTTTGACAAAGGGATCAAACATGTTCACTAGAAGAAAGATAGTTTCTTTAATAAATGATGCTGGAAAAACTAGTTTTCTACATGCCAAAGACTATAGCTAGACACATGTCTATCACCATACACTCAACTAAAGTCAAAATGGATCAAAGATCTAAATACTAAAACAGAAACACTAAATCTATTGGAAGAGAAAGTAGGTTGAAATCTTGAAGACGTAAGTGCAGGTAGAGATTTCATAAACAAAACCCAGACCACATGGGAAATAAATCATGGATTCAACAACTGGAATTTCATCTCATTAAAAAGCTTTTGAACATCAAAAGAAATCACCGACAGAGTAAAATGACAACCCACAGAGTGAGAAAAAAGTTTAGTCAGCTCTCCCTCAGACAAAGGACTTCCATCTAGAACACATAAAGAATTAAAAAATCAGAGCCCCCAAATTCAAAGACCCAATCCAAAAATGCGCACCTGAGATGAATACACACTTCTCAGATGGAGAAATACAAATGGTAAATATATAAAAAATATTCAACATCACTGGTCATTCAAGAAATGCAAATTAAAACAACACAGATTCCATCTCACTCCAGAAAGAATGGCTATCATCCAGAAATCCACCAATAACAAATGCTGGAGAGTCCGTGGGGAAAAAGGAACCCTTCTACACTGTTGGTGGGAATGCAGACTGGTGCAACTGTGGAAATCAGTATGGAGATTTCTCAAAAAACTAGGATTCCTCAAAAACTGGGTCCCATTTGACCCAGCTATTCCCCTTCTGGTTATCTTCCCAGAAGAATTAAAAACATCATACCACAGTGATATATGTTTATAGCAGCATAATTTGTAATAGCTAAATCTTGAAAACGACCCAAATGCCCATCAACTGAGGAATAGTTAAAAAGATGTTTTTTTTAATACAATGGAGTACTAGTGAGCAATAAAGAAGGAAAAATTTGAGACTTTTCTGGATAAATGGATGCACTTGAAGCCATTCTCAGAAGTGAAATAAATCAGACTCACATGTGTAAGTAAACATTGTATTGTTTCCCTGGTATGAGAAGCAGAAAGAGTGAATAAGGTCTAACATGTACAATAGTTATCGTGAGTTGGGAAGAAATTGTTCAAAGGGCAAGGAGAACTATGTTGGGAGAGATGGGAAAGAACAGAAGGGGAAAAGGGTAAAAAAAAGTCAGTTATAGTATTAGTCTCTCTTTGTTCATTGAAAGAGAAGGTTGTGTTAATATCGATTGGAGAAAATTTTAATCTCCATATCTTGTACTCTGAATAACTACTTAACGTATCATTACCTTCAAAACCTACATACATGGCTTCGTCACCTACTAAAGTTTCATCCCATTCTTTTATTATTATTGCTGAGCTTTGTTATTGTAAGAATATACATATTAAATATGTACTTTTTTTGCACATAAAATTGGTCAATAAAGTGGATTTTTAAAAGATAGAGAAAGACGTTTGGGGGAAAGAAAAAGAAGCTGGATGTACCTTGAGATCATAACGTTAACTGAAGTAACTGAAACATACAAGCTTCAATTTACATAATTTATTTTATGTGAAAAGCTCATGTTTGCACACACACACAGACACACAGTATAAAATAAAAGATAGATATAGAAAAAAAGTGAGAAAGCAAAAGATATTATAATCCAGAGCTAACAATGAATCTAAAAGTGCAACTCAATTTAGTACAATTGTCTTCTATGTTTTGTAGGTACTTTGGCCTATTAGTCTGGTTTTTAATCTGTTTAGATTATAACTAACTTTGTAAGATTTTATAAAACTAAATAAATGAATCTGATGATGGAAAGAATAAAGGGGGCTGGAGGGAAGGGGAAAAAAGAATGAAAATGTGTTATGTACATGTGCCAATTCCTGATGGTGAATGTAATCATTATATACTGCAAACAAGTGCTAATAAAAGTCAGAACAAGTTTTAACATTTTAAAAATTTCATGGAGAAATGACTAGGTGGAAACATAATGAATGTTTTAGTAGATGAGATTGGAGTTACCTTGAAAGGTACTTTTTACTTCTTATTATGTGTTTTTGTACCATCAAACATTTTTATCGACAAACAAACCTTTATTTAAAAATGTATAAACTGAAAAACCTTTACTCAACATGTGTATTTCTATATACTAGCAGTAGAATAAAATTAGGATGTATTTTGATGGAGAAGAATAAAACAGCAGAAAGCATTTTAATTTTTTTCGATAATAGTAATTTTGTATAATTTCAAAATTTGTAAAGATTCTTGGAAAATGTTAATTTAACAAAGAAATTGAGACAGAAAAGAACAGGCAAGGAACAGATATATGAAGTATGACAGAGGTCTGAGAACATACCCTTGCTGAACAAGAAGGAAAAAAGACAGAAGTTTTGCATAAAACGATGGGCTTAATGTACTAAATTTCTATTTTCCAGTATGGGTGGCTATCATCTTTTTTTTTTTTTTTTTTTTGCCTCACCGGGGATTGAACTCGTGACCTCATGCTTGCCAGGCAGGCCTTTAGGCCACTGAGCTAAGTCCCCAGGCCCTCTCTATTTTCTGGGGAATGAAAAATAAGAAAAAGACAAAATAGAGCACTAAGGCAAGTCACAGAAGGTCTGAGAAAGTGAAGTTTTATGAAGAATGAGGTTTACAAAAGTGCATTTACATATGTGAGAAAGTTAATTATAACAATCAAATCTGAGTTTTCTAAAAATCAAAATTTCGTATGTTGCTAACAAAATTTTAATTCTTCATGTTTAAAGGTAGGAGGTCTTAAATATTAATTTACTTAAAATTTATGACTCAGAAAACACAGATTTTGTATTTTTTCAATATAATTTCTTGTGCTTTCTACTGCTTTTACTTGTGGATTTTATTACTTGGTTGGATTGAGTATCACAAATTTAAGTTTGTTTAAATATTTATTTTCTTTAATATCTTTAAATGATCAGTTTATTACAGTGACTGACTGGTTTACTATGCTTAAGCAGGCAACAATAGTTTTACAGTAATATGCAATATACAGTGCTTACTTAGATGTTACAAAGGACATGAAATTCATAGAAATTCAATAGTCCTGGTTTAATGGCATCATCATGTTCGTTACGCTCAAGTGCTGTGTAACACGGAAAACAACTAGATGGTTCTATCTTCTGCCACAATTTCTCAAAAGTATTTCATCCACACTTTTGATTCTTTTGTATGGAATCTACAGCCAGGTTCATAGGAAAGTCTTACAAGTACTAGAGACAAGCTAAGCATGTGTTTTGCTGGGTTTGGTTTTGCTTTGTTTTAAAACTTCGTAGCTCAACTTTGTGCAGAAGTCCTTCTCTAACAAATTGAGCTGGTCCAGTGTTTTAAAATGGTCAGTTAAAGCCTCCAGACAAGAGAAGGTTAAACCTAGCAATGGATGCTAGGAACACACAACCTTAAGGCCATTCTAAAAAACCCTATTTTGTTTTACCTTCCTATATAATTTGCATCTTTTAGGTTCCTAAAAGGTCAGCAAGCTGATCAGTCACTAGAGATTTTAAATCATTTCAAATCAAGAGCCTATTCCATTACTACTGCCTCCATGAGACCAGGTAGTGAAAGATTTTTATAAACATCAGAGGACAGTGGGGAGTAAGTCTGAATGTTAATTTAAGTTCTAAAAAAAGGAACTTTCTGCCCTGACTCCTTAAGAATAAAGAAGATAGGATGTCTCAGCACGGACAGAGGCCTGTGAGTGATACCACAATGGAACCACAGTGAGAAGATCAGCCCCTGGGTGGGACAGCCGTACCTCCTTGCAGCATGGTGTATCGTTATGCTATACTTTTGCTCTTTTTCAACAGACACATCCTGAAACATGAATAAAATCACAAAAATAGAGTGTTTACAAGAAATTACAGAATTTTAACCAAGAAAACATACATCAAGCCTCTAGCTTTGTTCCATGTCACTAAATTGAAGTTACAAATTTTAGTGAACATACAACTGCGAGATACATCGCAATTTCCTGCCAGATTTGATGCAGCAAAGGACCTGACATGGGTGATCATGACAATGGTCTGTGCCCCTTTGCAAAAGCTACAGGCTGCTTTTGCTAAAATCACTGACTCTTTCCTGGAGCCTAAAAAAATATAAGCAGTGACTAAAATGAGTTAGAAGTCCTTATATCTATGTTTTCTTATTGTGTCAGCCCTCTTTGGGGTTATATCTTTTGAATTAGATTCTACTCAGTTCTGCAAATAAACATATTGGTAACTTCCACATATTTTGGTAAAAACTGTAATATAGGGTTAAACTAGACTACTGACTGTTCAAGCTGGTGTGTGCTGTCTATTCCTTTCTCTTTTGTCTCCCCACGCTAGAACGGCCAGAGCACCCTGACAACCCCAAATCCTTCAGCCTTATAAGACACAGAACAAACCATGGTGTGAGAATATTTGCTCACAGGGCTTGAACCAGCTACAGTAGTAGTGCAGAAGTTCCCAGGAGAGTATTCATGACCACCTGGGGTTCCAGTCTACATAACAAGAAACATCTTTTGCAACCACACTTCTCACTGATGAAGCTTACTGGTCTTTAGCCCACAGCAGCAAATGCATAAGAGTTTACTGCCTTCCCTTTTCCTGTCTTGAGCTTGGTCTCTTTCTTGACCAATCTTTACTCCTTTTGGCCAGAGCCTCACTATAGGCTGAGCCCTGTCCCTAACTAAATCCTTGCTGTGCAAGACTGTATGACTGTGTAATACTTGGCATGGGCTCCTGTCTACTTTTCCTGTGCCAAAATGTCTTAGTGTTTTGAGTCAGGGAAGACAGAGGAGTGGGGAAAGATTATTAGTAGACATGCGCTCCATTTAGATGGGAGTGAGGAGGTCTGGTGCGCTGTGGGACAGGAAGCTCACGGTTTATAACAATGATCCGCTATTCTTTCCAAAGGGTAGAAAGAAGGATATTAAAAGTATTCACCATAAGGAAATGATAAATGTGTGAAGAGATTGATAATTTAACCTTATTTAAATATTGCACAGTGTAAACATGTATGAAAATCTCATAGGATATCCCATGAATGAATGAAATTTTTATGCTTTATGTGTTCATAAAAAGTTCTAATTTAAAATCTCCAAAACAAAGGGTTCCTTCTTTCAAGGTGAATCTCAGCTCTTTTATCACAGTGACAGAAATTTGACTGACATACCTCAACTGTTTGGTACTCCTTCTATTTGAGATGGACACTAAGAAACTCTCCAGAGAGTTCTGTTAGAAATGAAAACCATGCTAGGAAGAAAACCTTCTCCTCCCAAGAACAGCCCCTGCTCTTGGTATCTGTTGTATGATACACAGAGCTGTGGAACTCACACCACTTGTCCCATATTCCATGCTTTGAAAAAGTCCTTCTTCTCCCTGGGGCTCAGGTGCTCTGATCTATGAGGCCCATCTTCTCCCAGGAGCTGAGTCTCCATTGCTTTTCCCAGTTATTGTGATATTATCTTTATCTCCCTTCCTACTTGATACACCACTAGAAAAATTTAAAAGGTAAATATGGGTATATCCTTGTTAAGTTTGAATTACAGTCAAAATATAGAGGGATTAAGGTAAATAAATATTGAATTTGTGCAGCAAGCAAAATCATAAGGGACCATGTATAGATAAATATTTGATCAATATTTAAATTGTCCTCTATTCAAAGAAGCAGTGATAATGATAGATAAATAATGATCAAATACAAGGTAGGTAAAAAGGCTCCGTTCATGCCCTGAAATTTACTGCTTAATAGTGCATTGGTATTTACAAGTATTTACTCCTGAGGTTGTCGCCTCCCACATCCTCCTCTTCTTCCTGGTGCTCCCAACACAGATGCTTCCTGCAGTGATTCAGAGTCAAACAGCTCAACGCTCAGCTTTGCGTATGAAAACGCAATCTCACGGGCTATAGCAGAGACAACAACTTTGCTAGAAAAGGGCTGTGGTAGCATCAGTCAATTCAGATGTTATTCTGAATACCAGACATAGGAGAGCATGTTATTTCCCATCCATATTAGATGAAGATGCCACAGATAGGGGGAAGAGAGAGCCCAATTACAGTGAGTCCTTGATGTGGGCACCTAACTGTGCTGTGTGGCTTGTCTGAATGGGGACCTGAGGAAAGGGCAGGAACCCCAGGTTCTCTCAGCAGGGGAAGAAGTTGTGTTTACTTCCTGCTTGGACCTGGTCCAGGAAAATCAGGTAGGTGTTGCACAACTTTATACTCAGTGCTTGGTGACAACAGCATTCTGCAGCAGACACAGCCCAAGAGCTATCTACTTTGTGCCAGCATGGACATCAACTAGTGGCCCTGTGCCTAAGAGGAACCATCATACCTGCGAGGACTTACAGCAAGGATGGGTAAGTTGCAGCTGTTGTGATGGGTACTCATGGAAACAGGTCCAGCTCTCTGTGTGTCCCAGATAATCAGCACATGGTGGAGTGATCACAAGCTCTCCACCACACACAATGTAAAACAGAGGTTTGCTATCAGTGTTTAAATTCACCTTGTGTCACAAGTTTGTGTGCAGCAACAAATACCTGGAGCCTTGCAGGAATGCTTGCAGCCAGAGGCCTGACCTCAATTCCCTGTGGGGCTGCATGCTTTCCTGTGAGAAATTCTTCAGCCTGTCCTTTCCTGTTCTGCTCTTGCTACAAATATAATGTGAAATTGCAAGAGCCACAAAATCAAGACGCAGCAATAACAGGCAGTGTCCAGCCCTGAAAATGCAGGCAAATGCAGAAGGATGTGGGGAGGAAGCAGACAGGACCCTCTCTGAAGGAGAAATGGTTGACCATAAGCACCACAAACTGAAGACGGGGTCTCATTTCATCTTGAAGCCACACTTACTTTCCCTCTGTCTACCAGGTCTCAGGGCACAAGCAGTAGAAGGTTGATGTGACGAATAACAGAGGTGGCCATCATACCTTGGTGAGATGTAGTGAATTAACTAATGGTCAACTTGTAATACCCAGTAGAACTGAGTCAGTGTGGTGCTGAGTGTGGATGGCCTACCTGAGGATTGTTACCAGTAGCATAAAAAGGAGAACTGGAGGGGAAGATGTGTGCTGTTGATTCTCCTGGAGAAGTTTGTCACTCTGATATGAACTCAGCTGTTCTCATTATCAGAGGAGCTCCAGTCCTCACTGTCACTGAGGCTCTCTTTGGAAGAGCTGTGGTCCTTACCTTGAGTTGCTTCCTGACTCCAGTGCAGATCCCTCAGCCTGCTGGCACAGATCATTCCACTGTCACAGAATTTCTAGCTTCTATCACTGACCTTTGAGCCTTCCCAGTGCAGATCGTTGATACAGACTCGCATGAGACATTGTCGTGGGCTCTAGGTCTTCAGTTGGACTCATACAGGTCATTGCCTTGGGATCCAGGCCCTCAGCTGAATTCTTTGGGTCTGTAGTGTGTGAACAGAGCTCCTGTACTCTTTGTATTTGACACTTCGGGTGAATATATAAAATAATACTATAAATTATGTGTCCTGTATTAACTCTTTTCCTTTGTGAGCCCTGACTGAGCCAGGAGAGATGCAGGATGATTAATTGCAGTGCAGGAGACATACTGGAAATTCCACTTACATAAATTGCTGCCCACCATTAAGCGTCTTTATGATTTACAATTTGCTTAAATCATTGGAAATATGATTGGAAAATTTTAAAAACACATGTGTTCAAGTGTTTGCTGAACAATGATTTACTGCTAGGTAGAGCTGCATGATCTCAGAACATTACAAGCCACAGGAAGAGACCTAGCCTGGGAGCACTGGACCTACTGGAAGAACATTATAGAATCCAGCTGAGGGTGGTGCAGGCCTTTCCTGGGTCCTAGAATTACACCACAGAGTAGCCAGAGTTCTTTGAAGGATGGCATACCAGTTGGTTTTGTTATGGACACAAAAGCGAGGCCTCTTAGCAGTACAAGAACACCAGCCACCTTACTTTGCTACCCATAACCAAGAACCTCAGAGAGTCTTACACCAAGCATGGTAAGCAGAGGAGTGAGCAGGTGGTTAAGGGGAATGTGTGAGTGCTATGAAAGCTAAAGTGTCTGCAAAGTTCTGCCCACAATGCAGAATTCCGGCAGCCTCTTGCTTAGCATACAGTGGAGCAGGAGGAGAAGAGTCCCTCAACCAGGCTGGGATAGGTGTCCAGAGCATCCCTTCAGGCATTGCCGGGCTGGACACTGCCTGTAATTGCTGTGTCTTGATTTTGTGGCACTTGCAATTTCACATTGTCATTGTAGCAAGTGACAGTTGACTATGCACTGTGTTCCAAGCATGTTCTGGGGTGGTCATAAATTTATCCCTTTTTGCTAAGTGGCTACCTGGATATACCGGTCAGTCATACCTACATGTGCATAAGATACTTTCCCCCCTGAGATTCAGGTATAGAACAGTGAGGGCTCAAAGTCAGGTGTCCAGGTGCCCTTTCCTTCCTTCCTGCTGTGTTTCCATGTTTCCCATCCTGTCAAGGTGAAAATATGTTACTTCACCTTGGGGACATGGCCTCAACCGGCCCCACTGTCAGAATCAGCTCCCCTTCCACTTGAACTTGTTTGTCTCCTACCACATCTGTTTTCTCAGGAGCTTTCATTTTTGCTTTGGGCAGCACAGTGCTTATTTGGTGAATCTCTGAGACAGAGAGGCTCCCTGGGCAGGGCAGGAGATGTCCTTGTCTCTGCTGGGCACAGGCCTGGTCCCACATAAGCTGTGCTCCCAGACTGTGGAGAAGGCATCCAACCTCCTGTAATATGATGTCTGCCATATTCCCTCTGAATCCCGCTCACTCATTTCCCCTTCCACGCTAGGTCTGGGTGAAAGTAAAGTTGATGGGCCCTGTGTCCCAGTAACTTGGTCCTGCACACAAGGGTGACTCTAGGCCCATACCACAGAGACAAGGGGTCATAGGCAGGAAAAAGGATACAAAAGAATCTCTTCAAACTTTATTAGAGAAATTAATAGAAAATTTCAGTCAAGGAAGCTTTTGTCTCTGCCATTAGACTCCAGCAATTAGAAAGACGAAGATAGTGAAAGAGAGAAACCAAACCCTGGCAGGTGCCAGGTAACACAACTAACACAGGAATTTAACAGGAGGAATGGACAGGCAAAGCGGGGATGTAGCCAAGAACCTGAGAGGCCAGGGTAACCAGCCCCTACCACCACCCACCAGATAAAATGCAAAGGAGACCAGGGGCAGCCACCTAGCAACTCTTATTTAACATATGAAAGACACACACCTCTGCATATATACTTACATGTACGATCTCACTCTAGCATCACTGTGCCTGCGCCAGATGCACACATGGCCCTTTGCTTAATTTCTAACTCTAAGCTGCCCTTCTATGAGGCTCCCCTTTCCCACACTTATACATCACAAAAGGGCAAGAAGGAATTAAAGGGCCAGAAAGATTGTAGACAGAGGTGGCCAGGCTAGGACCAAGGACAGCCAGAGAGCCAATTTGATTGTGATGACTTTCAGGCGACCACATGCAGAAGGCGAGAAGGGAGCCAAGTTCAAGGGCTCCTGTGTATGCACTTTCTGTCTCTCCCTACTCTTCCAAAGTGGCTGTCTATTTTCCTTTTTCCCCCACCCCTTTCCAAATAAACTGTCTTCCTTATTTTAAACTCTGCTCTTTAATTCATCACTGTTGCCAAGCTGAAGATCCTGGTAAGATCTGGGTAGCTGTGTTTTCCAGCAGAGCAGTGGTGTGGTGTGGCGTGGTGTGGCGTAGTGTGCACCCCTACAGATGACAGTACTGTCTATCCTTCAATCTATAAGTTTGCTTTTTATCACTTTTAAAGATTTTTATTAGTACATGCTTGCAGTACATACAACTTACAGTCATCTCCAGGAGTTGGTACATCTACATAATAGTTTGTTTCTGAAAGGTTTTTGCCCTAGTGCAAATTACTGGACCTTATGGCAATGGTCTACCCTGACCACCACCTCCTCTTTTCCTTTTAGCCCTGATTATAACTTCCTTTTTCCTTTCCCTTGCATGCAAAGAAAATTTCAATTAGCTCCTTGCACGTCATCAATGCCTTCCCCAAGTGCTGCTTCCAGTCAGAGGTCACATAAACCTCAGCCTGCTCTATATCTGGCAGAGGAGAAAGCCTAACCCCACGAGCTGCATTCTCCTCTCCACAGCCTCAATAAAGGCTTCTTTTTCTTTC
>RJWT010023319.1:0-10549 GCA_004365215.1 Cuniculus paca | reverse complement strand
CTCCAATCCCTCGGGCTCCTGCTCCTCCATGATGGACTCGTGGGCAGGAAGCAGTGAAAGTTGCATGGAGTTCACCCCTGAGAAAGGGTACCCCTGGTACTGACAGCTTCTGCAGAGGGCTGTGGCCTCACCTCCTTCCAAAATCTGCAGCTGAAAAGTTTTAGGGCAAAGCAACTACCCCAGGGGAGGAAGGGCACCCATCTGACAGCCAAAGTCAATTTCAATTCTTAAAAAAAAAAAAAGAGCTCTCTTTTTTACTTCACTCTCTGCTTTCCATCTTAACTTTTCAGACAATCGCTTTGGGTAGAGTTAAGTATAGTGTAAACCATGACTAGTATGATATAATGCAATAGAGAATGTTATTGTCGTTACCAAAAAAATTTATCTAAAGCCAGGCATGGTGGCACATGCCTGTAATCCTAGCACTTGGGAGGCTAAGACAGGATTGTTGTGAGTTCGAGACCAGTCTGGGCTACAAAGTGAGCTCAAGACCAGCCTGAACTACAGAATGAGACCCTGTCTCAAAAGGATGAAAAGAAAAGAAAAGAAAAGAAAAATTGGATTTATACTAGTTTTGGGGGTGACTGCATTATCCGTGATAAGAATAATCCACACTCCACTTTAAATGTTGTCTAAATGATTTGAGGCTCCCATCCAAGCTGGTGTTTTAGAAGTCATCCTCTCAGCAAATAAGAGTCACGGAGCCGGAAATGAGTGTGAAGATGTTTTATAGAGGGAGAATATGAAGGGTATGAGCTCGGACTTGGACAATCATGGATCCAAGTAGGTCCATGCCTTTGACTTGGGCCAACTTACTTAACTGCTGTAAGACTCAGTTTCCTGACCCATAAAACAGGGATAAGAGCAGTACCCACCCCATTGGGGTGCTGGGTGGATGGAAGTAATGAACTTACGGCACTTAGCAAATTACCTAATAAATAGTGTAGCTGATCGCTTATTAACAGCATCTACAAGTTTTGCAAAAAACACCAAAAGTCCTCTGTGTCCCTCCTCCTGTTTAGCTAAGTGACTGCTGAGTTTTGTTTCTAATGTGAGACATGAGAGTGTCCACGTGGGGACCAGCCTTGCACATTGAGGTATGCGCAGGTTACCGGTCCAGTCCACATGCAAATGGTGGGGAGTTGTTTTTGAGTCTGAAGGGAAAAACAAGCGATCTTTTCTTGTCGCTTCATCTGGGTAGGGCTGTGCTTTGCCTCTATCTATTGGATTGTTTCCCTTAACTCTTCTATAGTCTGAAGGAGATCGAGTAGCTCAAAGATTGTCATTTTTTTGAGACAGGGTCTCCCTATGTAGCCCAGGCTGGCCTTGAACTCACCATGTAACCCAGGCTGGCTTGGAACTCATGGCAACCGTCCTGTGTCAGCCTCCCCAGTGCTGGGATTGGAGGTGTGTGCCACCACGCCTGTCCTCAGAGATTATAATTACCTTTCCCAAGTGTACTTCAGGGCCCAGGGAGTTGCAGAACTGTTTCTGTGACTTACAAGAAAAACATAGTCTTCTTGAGCCCTCAGTGCTGGCCCTACGCCAAACAGAATTGCAAAATTTGAGCGAAAGTTGCAGCCAGGTAGATTGATGCTGCAGATCATTTTCTCCAGAACGTGGCAAGAAGAGGAGTAAGGTCAGGCGGAGTTTCATGAGGTCATGGCATTGTTTTGCTCGATGAAAGGGATGTCTGCGAGCCTTCTGCAGCAGCCCGATGCGGGCTGGACATGCCAGGGGGTTCTGCTTCACGGCAGAGCCCGCCAAAGTCCCACTTGTTAATTTCTGTGTTTCAACTTTCATCACCTCCGGAATTAGAAGAACCGTCTTAACTTTAGCAAAAGGCACCGGAGCGTGAATTGCTCCGTGGCAAAACGGCCCGATGTTTTGAAAACAGGATGCTTTGGCTCTGCAGTATAAAAAAGAGGAACGGAAAGAGAAGCGGTACAGAAAGGAAGAGAGCAAACAGCCCCAGCAGGATCCGCAGCCCACAGTGCACAACAGTGCCCTGTCCCCCGACCTTCACTGTGGCTCAGTTCCTGACCTCGTGTCGCCAAAGCCGACCGACGTCATTGGAGGAGGATAGCAGGAATGGTGCAGCTGCTGTGAGGGTGACTAGAATTTCCTGTCCCCTTCCTGACAGAGGCACTCGGAAAGTACACGGTTGCAGCAGCGGCGGCTGAGGGAGGCTGGGCCAGGACAGCTCCCGGGAGGCGGGAGGCGTAGCTGGGGCTGACTGACAGGGAGAGGGAGCCGTTCTGCCTCCTTTATCTGGAAGCACCGCTCCCTTCCCGGGACTTTCGGGTGAAAAAAATGTCTTAAGAGTCACTGGTACCCTGCACGTCAGAGGTTTGTCCAAAGAGGAATGTACTGTGATAGTTCATAAGGAGCTGCGTTCGGTCGCTGGTCCCTGTCAAACCTCCCCCCAGATGCCCTCCTCCAACTTCTCTCTTTGCAGCTGTGCCCCGCCTCTCTCCCAGCTGTGTGCACTTGGTGACGGTGACCGTGCTGTTCTCACCGTTTTCTTTAGAGTGAAGCACCAGGACTTAGCGCTTTCATACAGATTTGCTAAGGAGACCTGCAAGTCCTTCTCAAGGCGGCTGACATCAGCCCCAGGCACTGTCGCCTCGCCGGGGAAGTCAGCTCTCCTGGCTGCACAGGTTTTGTTTTCCGGTTTGTCAGGAGCAGCTGGCACAGAGGCAGATCCTTGCCTGTGCTCTTGGAGGGAACAGAAGAGAGTCCCACCGGACCCCCAGCCCAGCCTGGAGCCTCCTGGAAGCCAGCTGCCTGATGCTGAGTGGCAGTCGAGATGGGTAGATTGTCCCAGGGTGGGGAGAGTTGTTTGTTTTCTATATAACAGAACAGTCAAAAACTATGGGATATGTTGGATCCAGCAGGTGCTAGAGGAAACAGATCTTCTGGCTGACAAGTTCATCTTCGCACTCTGTCATCAGTTGATGGTAGGCAGCCGATCAGTAGTTGGAAGGCCACATGGCCTAGATTTCAATGACAGTGATTAGAGCAGTGCTGCCCTCAGCACCCTTAGCACAAGAAGGGTCCTTTTCCTGGGCTGCGTGCTCCAGAGAGCCTTGGCCTTGTCCTCTTTCATCCACTCACTGGGCCAGGAGGTAAGCAGGTCAGGCCAAAAGGGCATTCGTGCACGGTCCTCCAGGCCCCACCCTGCAGACCCCATATTCATTGCCCTAGTGACTTTAAACCCTGTGGAGACCTCATCCCTTCAATGTGCTGTAGGCAGGAACCTCCTTCAGCCAAGGAGGAGGCAGGAGGTGGTAACCTAGGGTGGGGAGAGCTGCGCGGGGGAGCTTGGACACAGGCGGTGGCGTAGGGGCCACACAGGTTTCTGCATAAGGTGCCTGCTGGTGGGGGCAGGAGACAGAAGCTGGGGTGCAGGAGCAAGGCCCCCAGGGCTGCCATATCCAGGATGCTCACCAAGCCTAACTTCAGTCTGTCCTTAAAGGCTGTGATTCCAGAAAGTAGTCAAGGAGACAGCTTCACTTGTGTCTTTTATATACTTAGGCTTAGCCTGGCATGTGTGTGAGGGGACCTTGAATTAGAGGGCAGAATAGAATGAAAATCAGCTCTGATGGCCAGGTGGGCATTCATGCACTTTTTGGTCCAACGTCTCTCTTTGCAGCTCAGATTCATATACAGGAAAGTATAGGGGCAACAAAGTAAAGGGAAAAAAATACATATATATATATGTATGTATATGAATGAGCCACAAGTTTGAGTTCTAGCTGTGCCTTTATTTGCAAGTGCTACTAAGAATGATTAAGTCATTTTATTGTTTACATTTTCTTATCTAGATAGTTAGAGAAGATCATCTTCATGGCCTCCTTCAGGTCTTGCATTTATTGATAGAATAATAATGGTAAAGAATCAAACTACCAGGACAGCTGTTGACTCTGTGCAGGCCTTGTACTGAGTTCTTTACCTAGATTCTCTCGTCAACGTTGACAACAGCCCTTTAAAGTAGGTACTGTTATTATCCTTGTTCTGCAGACAGGTAAAGCAAGACTTAAAGACTAGAAATGGCTTACCCAAGCTATGAAACTAAGACGGCCAGGGCTGGGAGCAAAGTTCAACACTTGCTTAGCAACATGCATAAGACAGAGAAGGAGAGAAACAGAGAGACAGAGACAGAGAGAGTCAGCATTCATATCCAAAGTCATCTGACTAACCCTCAGTGATCCCAACAAAATAGAAAAACATGGAAAAACATTTAGATGTAATTACCAATTCTTCTAAAGGAGTTTGGTAGTGGTTGATGGGAGACTGTAG
The DNA here is from genome assembly GCA_004365215.1 of Cuniculus paca. NCBI lineage: Eukaryota > Metazoa > Chordata > Mammalia > Rodentia > Cuniculidae > Cuniculus > Cuniculus paca. The sequence goes on along the minus strand of RJWT010023319.1, from coordinate 6,247 downwards.
CCTTCCAATTCTGGCCATCATTGTTTTAGTCTGGTTCAAAATTCTAATCCACACCTACCATATTTCCAGCCTGTAGGCTGGCTAGTCTTGGCTGGGAAACACAATCTACCAACATAGATAAGAAGGAAGAATGATTTTAGCCAAGGAGATTTATTATAAAGCACTCACAGAAATGTAAATAACAATATTGAAAACATCTACTTCTATTTTGTTGAACTTGACTGTTTCCACACTGGAATACAGAATGATTTCCTTCACTAAATTCTGACCATTTAGCCCCATCTTTCTGCGAACTCACTCAAAAATGTCTAAGCGGACTAATGTCTAAAAGGCAAACAGGGATGAAATGAGGGTTGTTACCTTTGGTGTTTGTAATTCTGGAGAGCTGATAAGAGAGCATTATGTTCTCAAAATCTCATAAATAAGTCATTTTAAGAGCAGACTCACTCTCCATGTGGGAAAAACAATCAGATGCTTAGATTGTCAAGTAGAAATCTAAAACACTAGTCTTGAAAGACAGAATTACAGGACACCAATGGAACAAACGTTGGTTTCCATTTTTATTTACTTCCTCCTTGCCTTTTTTGGGGGGGGGAAGGGGCATTTTTTACAGTCTATCCCTATCTAAAAGCCCGCCAAGTTCTATGCCATTGTTGTCTTCGAAAGAAAGGCCAGGGGTTTTACATAATTCTGCTGAAGGATTTCACTTCCGAGGAACAGTGGGCTCAGCAAGTGGAGACAGCTCAGCTGTCGGGAAGCCAGGACGCTCTACACAGATCCCAGGACAGCCCGCGCCACAGTCAGAGGCCTCGCTGCTCATCATCCCGGCCACCGATGTGCTTCCCTGCACCCCTCCCAGGCCCCTCCTCAGGGGCCCCCGTGACCTGCCCACGTGTACGTGATGTTCCCCTCAACTGGTACCGAACTGCTTAGTCTCTTGGGTATTTTACTGTAACTTCCTTTGTTTGATTTACTCTCAAGTGGCCAAGTGCTTCCACAAAGAAAGGACTGTTAAGTTATTTTGAAATGAAGAAGACAGTAAAACTCCTGTTTCTTTTGTTTCTGTTTTGGGGAGTGCCTGATAATCCTTTCCTCTTTGTGGAGTCAATTTTAAAGCTATAAACCATGCCATTCTGCTCATGGGTCACAGAATTTGCCCTTCCCCTACTCACCTGCGGTCTTAGCGTGCACCACTTTTGAAACCTAAATCCCTCAGAGACTGAAGTTTAGCTAAATTTATTTAAATGAGTTCATGTGTATAGGTCAGTTCCTTTGGTCTTTTGAAATAATTAAAAATATTCAAAATATAAGTAAGTTTTAAATTGATTACGAAAAACCTTGGTCACATTCCCCACTTTCTTTTCCCAATGTATTTTGCATGATGCTATGACCTTAAAGAATTATAAAAATAATTGGAGTGCAGAAGCAAAAATGACTAAATCAACTCAAAAGTTTCAGACTTGGGACAAGAAATATTGCCCTCTGATATCTGAAAAAAATAAATTTTAAGTATTTGTTTTAGAAATAAAACAGTAAGGAGAGAAATTGTCACTAAATAAAAATATATTTCTAAACCAGATCAGACAAGATGAAGTGAAGTGTTAATTTGGCAGTGTTACTAGTATCTTTGGTCACTGAGGATGGTGAAATTCAGTAAGTCAAACAAAAAACGTGTATTTTTTTTCCTAGTTAATGGTTGTACGTAGTTGCGTAGCTGCAAAATCTTTGCTAAACTCAGGGGGAGCCGTAAGTATTAACCACTGGGAGTTGTGTTATGGATAAGAAAACCGAGGTATGGATTTTCTCATTAATAAAAAGTGAGGGTTAAATATTTAATGCATTCCAAAGAACTTGGTAAAATACGAAGCATCATCTCACAGAAAAGCAATTGTACTGCGGCACGACTTCTCCAGAACCGGCAGGATAACTCTTGGGGCTGTGGCCCTGACAGCCAGGTCTGGTTATAATTCCGTCTTCAGCAAAAGGCTGGTTATGCTTGGGAGAGGCGTGGCAGTTTCTTGTTAGAGTTGGTTGATTTTCAGGCTTCTTATTCTCCATTTACCTTTCTTGAGTAAAAGCTATCCATGTCGTAATCATTTCAAGTAGAGAGAACACTTTTAGGATACTTAAACTTTGGTGATCAAAATGTGAGAGAAAATAGTTGGAATGAGTTACTTTAAATGTTCCTGCTTTCCTTGATTTTCTTCACTTTTTATTATTTTAGTTTCTGAATTTAAAAAAAATTATAAACAATTCAAAAAAAATCTCATCTTATAAAGGCAACAGAGATTATTTTCAGCATGCATTAAAATGATGCCCTCTAGATAACTTTTTCCAATGTTTTCAGCCAAAAACACTATTCTATCTCCTCGTATTAATTTCCATTACTGATAGTTACTGTCTGCATAATATTAGCCGTGAAAAATGTACCGTTAATAACTCACCCATTTACAATAATGTTTCCAGCGTTTTATCACTGTAACTTGATACTATTGCTGGTTATTTTCTTAAATTAGGTGAGATTCCCTCATAAATGGCATTAATGAGTGAAAGGGCAGGAACGTTTCTGAAGTTTTCGTTCCTTGTTTGCTTTCTCACTAACCCTACTGCCAGAGTTTTAGTAGTAAAAACGTCCTGTGGGTTGAGTAACTGCCCTTGACTTCTAGTTCTCCTTCCCACTCTCTGAATCTAAAGATGAGGCTGGAGATTTTGGCCTCCTGGTATAAAAGTGCACCAGCCTTTGAATTCTCTCTATCATGTATCAGAGCTATGGCTTGGCATCGTAAAATCGAGATAGGAATCTCAGTCTGATCCTCGCCTGGACCCTAGATCATTTCTGCCTAAAGGCCCAATGTGAAGTTCTCACAACCCAACTGGTTTCTTGACACGAGTCATATCACAAATACTCTAGGCAGCTACTTGTTGAAAAACAAGATCAACGTAATTTAATGACTTGTAAGGATTTTAAATCACGTAAATCTCACCCATAGCACTTAGCGACATACTTTGATGCATTTAGGCAGCTGAAGATGAGTTTTAGTATTTGTTTCGAATTTAGATCTCTGCTAGGTACTGCAATATTTTGCTATAAAATATAAATAGTGCTCTATTAATCTAATTATTTAAAATGAGAAGATGCAGAAATATCATGGAGAGAAAATGACTTGTAGAAAGTTGATTGTGTTGGTATAATGCTTATTAAAGAAAACTATTTCATGCCTGAAAGATCCTTGACATTCTGACACCTCATTTCTAGTCTCTGTTTATATTATAAAATGAGACAAAGTAAGAGAAATTTCTCAGCATATAGTCTTGGAAATGAGAAGAAAAGTCCTAATTCTTGAATCAGCAAGTTTGGCATTTTGGCTATTGGAATAAGATATACAAGTCTTGAGTTTAAAAAGCTAAAATATTTGAAAGGGGATTCCACTTAGAGGAAAAAAAAAAGCATATAAGAGCCAGAATAATTATTTAAGGGTGAGCGAAAGAGACAATGAAAAGCACGTAGCCTAAAATTTAGTAGTTCCTGCTGATCACAGAGTGGACTTTCAACCTCCTCTCCTCTCTCATGTCAGAAAATGTATTGAAAACAAAGGTTTAAAACTCAGAGTTTCATCACTTAAGAATGAAGAAATATAAGTCTTTACATCACTTTTGTGATTTCATTGCCTAGAAAACTTTTCCATGGCCCACACATGTAATGAGGCCCAAACCATGAACTGTCTATTTGTGTGCAATCTTTCTTGGTTTTCTGTTTTGAAATCTTTTCTTCTGTAGCCTTCATCAGATGCCCAGCGCCCATCCTCTTACCCATTTTATCAGTCGACATCAAGGCTAGCATTTTAGTTATCTGGGATATTCATTTTGTCTACTCTAGAGTACATCTCTCAAGAATTGAGATTGTGTCTTGGAATGTTCTAGACTTGGGTAGTATCAGGGCTGTAAGGGTCAAGGAAGCATAGCTCAGTTCCTGCTTTATTGTAAGGAAGGACATGAAGAGCAAGGTAAAGCTTTTGTTTGTTAGTGACAGTTGATTTTTTTTTTTTTTTTTTTTTGGTGCCCAGAAATCAAACTCAGGACCTTGCACTACACTTGATTTTTGATTTATTTTATTTTAGAAAGTCATACAATTCTAACTGGATCATTGAAGAGGTTTGCTGATGTGGACACATTTGATAGATTATACTACTTCCACATGTTACTGGGACAGGCAGTGGGAACAACGCTGCCGATCAGCACAACGCCACGTTAAGATGAAAATTCCTTCAGTACTTTCAAAAGGTTTCACATCTGGAACACCTTAGCCTATGGAGCAGTGATGTACAAGTTCCTTTTGATTAGGGGAAGTTAGAGACATCTAGCAGGGCACTAATGAGATGGATTGCAACTCTGGACATCCCCCTTGTAGGCTACTGTGGAACCAACTGGCCAGGTGCCACCCATTTACCCAGCTGGAATGGTGCAGGGCCCCTCCACTTCCAGTCTCTCCTCCCTGTCGTGGCTCTCTCCTGCGACTGAGTCAGATGATTTAGATACATCTGTGTTGACTGACGCAGTGGGCATGTTGCCCTTGGCCCAGCCACTACATTATCCTGTTCTTGACAGGTGAGCTGCCTCTGAATTTTCCCCTGCTGTGTTTTAACACTCAGGATCTGGTTGCATAGAGCTTATTTGCATCTTTCTTACATATTACCTGGGTGCTTCCTTGAGGATATCTCTAGATTTACCTGCATTTTTTTTTAGTTTAAAAGTCACTGTCATTTAAACTTCGAGAATTTATTTTTATTGGAATTAGTTAACAGTCATATTGTACTAAGATTCCTCTTCGGTGTGTTGAAAGTCTTAAGACGATTGTCCAATGTATTATATGGTAGAAGTCACCGACTGGAAGAGGCTATATACTGATTTTTAAGAAAAGAGTTTTTAGGACCCTTAATAAAGCACTTTGCTAAAATAAAGAACTTTGCCAAAAATAAAAATATAAACCAATGGGCAAGAATAAAGTCTCTCTTTAAAAAAGAATAAGATAAATATGGTGTGTTTAAATGAGTAAAATATAAGCTTTTTTATGATAAGTAGATAATCAGGAAAGATTTTTTTTTCCGTTTCAATCACTGCTTTTCCGATCTAATTGCATGATCCAGGCTATGTTTCCCAGAAAACTCCAAATCTGCCCAAAGCAACCTTGGTTAGAAGGAAATGCTGATTTCAAGGTCCATTTCCTCATTTAAAGCTCATTTGTTCTCAAAGCTCCCTGTGGGACCAGGGTGCAGTGTTAAATACAGAGCTATTCGCCCGGTAAGTGTCCGGCTACTTGTCACTTCCGTGTGACCATGTCCAGCGTAGCATGGTAAGGAAACAGAGCTGAAGAGCGCTTCCAGGTCCATGGACTTTCGCCTGTATTCACACGGATACTCACCATGAACAAGTCTTACTGGATCCCATTTGCAGAAGCAAAACTGAGATTTAAGACAGAGAACTGTGCTGGCTATGCTGATGCATGCCTACACTCTAGGAGGCTGAGGCAGGAGGATGGCAAGTCCAAACCTAGTGGCCGGGCAATTTGGTCACTTAGCCTGTCTCAAAATAAAACATTTTTTAAAAAGGCCAAGGTTACAACTCAGTGTAAAAGCCCAGCGTTCCATCTTCACCACCACCAAAAGAAAAAGAAAAAAAAATTTGTACAAATCCTTCAGCAAATCTTGAGGCTTAAGGCCAAATGTTCCTCTCTTTGTCTCAAGGTTCAATGATTTAAAAATTAAAAGTAGAGGGAAATTGGCAGGGTAATTTACTGTATCCTTGTAACCTTTTAACAAAACATATAATCATAGAATTTAGAAGCTAGATGTCAGCCCGGCTCCTTCTCATTTTTTTCAGACCTCAATTGAGATGTTATCTTTTTAGGGGAATCTCCTCTCCTTACTCATCTCAGCAGTTTGTCGGCATAACAGTTTACGGGTTTTGTTTTCAGCTGTAAAGCTTGGTTTTTACTCATTAGAATATAAACTTATGAGGGACTTTATGTTATCTACCATGGGACTTTATACTGTGTCTACTGTATTCATATTATACCGTTAGCCTTGAGATTAGCTCTGGGTACGTGGTAGGCAATTAAATAAGTATCTTTGTGAACATTGCATGAGGTTCACAAACTTAATCTAATTTGTCTAGAACCAAATTATGGTAGGAGTAGAAAACCCACTAGAACCCAGGAATCTTCTTTCCTGTTATACGACGGACTACACAC
>RJWT010023318.1:0-16856 GCA_004365215.1 Cuniculus paca | reverse complement strand
AATCTTTTATTCAGAAAAGCCAAGCCCACCAGCAATATGAAACTTCTACTATTTGAAAGGAAAATACTAATTAACTGAACCAAGCATCAGAAAAATCTAGAACTCCAGTGGGAAAACAACTTTATTGATTCACCATGTTTGTCATTGACATACCAACATCAAGTCTCATGATATTACACAGGAAGTCCAATTCAATCAGAAGAGTTTGCTTTGAAATATGACAGTTGCAGCCAGATCTTCCTGTCTAGATGAAGATACCATCCAAATCCCAGAAAAACAAAACAAAGGGTAAAAACTCCAGCAGCTGCAAATAATTTCTCTCAGATCATCAGGATGGGTTTTTGCTTTCATTGCAATTATGGAAGTTCAGAACTGAATAAGGATGTAGCACAAAAACATTAACTTGGAAAATACTCATACAATTGATAGACTGTGTGTACACTGAATTGAGTAAAGAAAATAAAGAACTTTTAAGAAAATGAAAAGACAAAATAGGTAAATCCTTCAAACTCTTTTACCTACGTTCTTCTCCAAATTAGTAATGCTCAGTATTGTGGGGTGCCATTCAAATATCATTAGAAACCTTTCTAATGAAACTTGATTCTATGTTCTCAAAGCAAAATAAAACTATTTACAAGAGGAAAATGATACACGTGCTTTAGAATATAAAAATAGAAAAATAAGGCCAAAAGAAAATGCTAAGATCCTTACTGTACAGATGATCTAGGATGCCTGATTAACCTTTATTTTCAGGCAATGAGACCATGATTGTTGACGCACGACAGTAGACAGTCCCATGTGTGTGAGCCTTAAGATCATTGTCAGAAAGGGATATCTTAGGACCAAGATGGGGAGATAGGTTCACATGAAGCTAGAGTCATCACCATATTTGATCTTCTAGAGTCAAAACAAACAGGGCAGCAATAGTTTTGCAAGAGCAGCCGCTTCTGTGTTGAGCGTGATTCTTCAATTCCAAAAACAAATTCACCTACTAACTCAAAGCAATTTACAACTTGGCTCAGCTCTTTATTGTACCCATGATCCAGGGTTTCAGAATGATTTTTGTCATCAAACAATGATACCATGATTGTTGATGCACAGTAGAGCCAGCTACGAGGAACTGGGCCTTAAAATCAGCACGGAAGTGAGGTAATATCATGACCCGGTGGTGAGGTTCTTCTCGCAGAGTCCTCACAGTATTTATACAGTGATATTAGTAAATTGAAATCAGTTCTTCTACAACAATAACAATTATAAAACACTTAATCACCAAAAAAACATGAGTTAAATTAAGCAGCCAATGCCAAAGAAATAGTCAATATAAGCAGCTGTTTTGCTGTCCTGCAGAGTAAAAGTTACCAGAGAACAGAATTGGCAACCATGACTTTTGAAGCTGCTTTATGTTTGTGGTGCTGGGGACATTGATGAAGTTGTCATTCTGCTTAACATGACTTTTCAAAGGCCAAAAAAATAAATTAACATACTTTTAAGTGTTTCTATTACTGAGTGATATGTGAAATAAATGCCCTCAACTTACCCTTAAACCTCACTACACCCTTTGGAAATAAGGGCAAGAATAGGAATCAAGGATTGGTGGTAGAAATAAATGAGGTTTCTGGCAGAGATGAGGGAGAGGTAGGGGACAAACAGTTGGCAAATATTAAGGCACTGCTCACCATTCTGGGGCAGAGAAACATTGCTTTCTTTCAGGCAGCTGATATTCAGGGAAGGGCCAGAGAAAAAGCACCAACTAATTAAACAAGGCAGTTTCAGATCATTTCAGTGACATGATAAAAGTGTGAAACAGGCAAGATAATAGAGAGCCACTGAGATGGTAGGGATTTTTCCAGGCAGAGCAATGCCAGTGGAATATAGTGAGTAAAGGTGAGAGTGGCACAGGTTAAAGGGTTGTCTCAGGGTGTCTCAGTTTTAGTATTATTGACATGTGGGACCAAATAATTCTGTGTTGCAGGGGGCTGTTTTGAATCATGTAGGATTTTTTCCATTGGTTCCAGCCCCCACTCAATAGATACCAAAAGCATTTCCACAGCTGTGATGGCATGAAGTACCTCTAAACATCCCCAAATTTTCTCTAAGACATTTGAGGATCTCCAGCTGAGAACTACCAGTGCTTGCAGAACTTTGGAATCAGGAGCAATAAGCAAAATACTTAACTCAGGTCGGATAGGAAACAACCAATTAGTGCTGTCTGTAGGCAATGAATAAGGCTGTTCCAGTGTGTCCTAGATGAAGAGCAGTCCTGCTGTAGCTCATGGTACAGAGTCTGGATTGTATTATCATTGTCATAGAATGTTATAGTAGTATTTTCAGAGAGGGGCATGATTTCTTTCACGTTTTCAAAAAAATCACCTTGGCTTTAAGCAGAGAATAGATTACTTCTTGGTAAGAGGCCATGGAAGAAATCTATCTGTGAGATGATAGCGATTTGGCCTAGAGTCACAGCGGTGGAGGTAAATTAAGAAAATGAGAATACATTTTGTGGTTGAGGGCAAATGAAGAATAAAGTGTCATAACTAAGTTTTGGCTTAACAATTGAGTGAATGATGGCTATTAGTTAAAACTGGAAAGAATAGATTTTAGAGGAAAAGTAATGAATTCTCTTTTAGGCATATTAAGTCCTAGATGCCTGTAAAACATCTAAATGGAGTTAGCAGGCATCTGAATGCCTGCATCTAGAGATCTGTGGAGCAGTCAGAATCTGACATACAAATTTAATTACCACCAGCACTGGCAACATGGAAACAACTAGTATTCAGAAGTCTATGTTTACAAAGGTAATTGATACAACAGAGGACACTATTTAAACCAGAATATCTGTTTATTTTCTGGAGATTAATTTAAATATGTGATGACCCCCTCTCATTGTTTCCTATTGCTTCCTTACTTTACATACAGATTAGTCTTATTCACTCTCAATTAACAGATTTACCTTCTAACAATAGTCCTTTACATTCTACAAAAAAAAAAAATCTTGAGCAAATACCCCTGTGTTTTCAAAATTTCTGATAATGTGAAATTGAGTGTAAATCTCCTGTACATTAGGGTGAGGGCAGGAACTGGGAGAAAAAAATACATAAGGTATTTGTGTCACAATATCATTCCTATTCTTAGTACAAGATAGTTAAGAAATTCTCAATTAAATACCACCTAGTTTCTCAGTATTTGAAACATTGTGTCATGTTTCACTTTTTATTCTTAATTCCTGATTGTACTATCAGTTTAGAAGGATAGTTGCTATTCCATTAGATTCAAACCTCATTCTACCTGATGTTTGTATATACTACAATTGATAATAATATGAAATCTAATATTATAGAATAGGAAAGGATTGGTGCTAGAGAGAAATAAGTGAGGTTCCTAGCAGAGATGAGAGATAGGCAGGGGATAAACAAACACTTGGCAAATATTAAGGCACTGCTTACCATTCTGGGGCAGACAAACATTTCCTCCTTTTCTTTCCTTCTTTTTTATTTATACAATAAATTTATATAATCTTATATTTAAATAATAAATTTTGGTTTTTCAAAGTACTTACCACACTGATAAACTTTTATTTTCACAACTTTACAGGAATAAGATAAGGTAGGTATTTATACACTTATTTTAAAATAGGGAAACAATTGTCCAAACAAATTAAATTATTTCCCCACTGTTCTACAGCTAGTAAATGTAGAAAAGTAGCTAGGGTAGAAGTGTTTGGAAATCACTATTGAAAGAACAGAGATGTTTGTATAGACATAAGTTCTCCATGCATTTGAGTAAACACCTTGTAGTACAACTGCAGCATCATGCAGTAAGAATGTGTTTCGCTCGGTAAAGAATTGACAGACTGTCCTCTGCAGCGGCTGTGCCATTTTGCATTCTGGCCAGCAATAAGTGACAGTTCCTGTTGTTCCACATATTTTCTGACAGTTGGTACAGTCAGCATTTTGAATTTTAGTTATTCTATTAGGTGTGTAGTAGCCTCACTGCTTTAATTTGCAATCCTCTGAGGTCAAATATCTTTTAGCATGATTACTTGCTATCTACATATATTCTTTAGTAAAAGGCCCATATTTTGCTCATTTTTAAATTGGATTTTTTTAACTTATTGTTAAATTTTAAGAGGTCTTAACATATTTCAGATACAAGTCCTTTATCAGATATATATTTCACAAAAATTGTCTCCCAGTTTGTGGCTCATCTCACTGTCTTTAACAATGTCTTTCGGTGAGTTTTATAATTTTAATGAAAGACAATTTAGTCAATTTTCACTTTAATGGATAATGCAGACAACATTACCCTTACTTTCATCCTCAATCCCAGGTTTATCCTGTTATCTTCTAGAGATTTTATAGTTTTTCCACCTTACATCTATTATCTATTTTGAGATAATATTTGTGAAAGGTGTAAAGACACTGTCTAGATTCAAATTTTTGCATTGGATGTCTAGTTGTTTCAGCACCAGTCTGAAAAGCCATCCTTCCTCCACTGAATTGGATTAGCTTCTTTGCCAAAGTTCAATTGAGTTTATTTCTGGACTCTTTTCTATTCTATTGATCTATGTGCCTATTCCTTTGCCAATACCATAATGTCTTGATTATTATAACTTTTTAGTAAGTTTTCAATAATTTTAAAATGCCCTTATAATTCACAAATCATCACTAATTCATTAAACATTTACTTCCATTTCTTGGCATATACCAATTCTTTTGTAAAATTCTGTTGATCCTAACTATCCCTTCAGAATTTTTATTCTCTCATTCTACTATTTTATAACTGTGAAAATTCTTGCTTCACCCATTCCAAGAAATCACCCAAGCCTGTTCAAGGTTGGGTGAAGTATTCCTCTCAAGAACTTATGTAGAATTCTTTGCCTATTGTACATTTAGGAATTATCATCATATTTTCAGTATTCCCAGCACTAAGATAGAAGCTGATACATATGGGCAATCAAAAGTTGGTTGAGAAAATAGTAATGCATATTTTTAGGTATATAAATACATCCCAGATAATAATCAGTCTAAAGAAAACAGTACCCAGGGAATGGATCTGGGGAAATGAATGATGGTTATTAAGTAAGGAAGATGGCAAAATTTAGTGAAGACTGCCATGCTTCCATAGAAAAAGTGAATCATCTGCTTGGACTCATGCCGTCTTCAATTATCATTAGTGCTTTTCATTTATTCATTCAATACTGTTCCTTGGGCAGAATCAAGCCACGCAGGATACACTCGGGGTATAGAGTCATTCACCTCTTTTGCCCTCCTCCAAATAGAGGACATTACATCCTGGCAACCTATTTCACTGGCACACACAGGGGTGAGTGACCAGGAAGCTGCTCCCTAAGGGTCTACCAGTTGGTTCTCGAACTATGAAAGGATAAAGACAACCTCTGGATGTGCTGGGATTCATCAATACTGAACTCACATGCCCAACTCACATGTGAGAGGGTTACATTGAGAGTGACCAAGTCCAGAGCCCTCTAGGGAGAAACATACTAGTGGAGCAGAGCAGCAAATGCTGTGCACCATGTTGTAGTTGCTATTTGGAACCTCTAGACACAGTGGTCACCATAGAGAGGGACCACAGTGGAGATAAGGTAAGGAGTCTGACTACAGCACTCCCCCTACTACCCTTGGCCCCAGTGGTGTAAGAGAGGAAATAGATGAGCCAGAGAGTAGAAGAGAGTAAGCTGTGCAAGGGCTGGGAGGGGCCAACTGAACTCAGGGCTCAGAGCAGCAGAGGGTGATAGAGACATACAGGGTAAGGGGTCTGGGGTGGGCTTCTGCACAACATCCAGAGAATTGCTGACTGAAACTCAGGCCCCATCCCCCACAGCCAGATGTCAAGATCAGCCTGCAAGTCTGGTGGAGCTGAAGGAGTGGAGTTGGTGCAGCAAAGATTTTGGCTCTGAATTAGACACTACCACACAGCTATGGACACCAGAGAATAGCTATAGACTTGTGGTCAGAGAAAAAATTTTTAGTTTTAGTTTTTTGGTCTTTCATTTTTGTTGTTTGTGTATCAGTCAGGGTTTACTAAAGAAACAAATATAATACAAGATAGACAACTGTATAAGAAATTACAAGATTGGCTTACAATGGTCAGCCACAAAGTTGAAGGAGCGAGCATGCAAAGGTTGTCTGCACGCTGGAGGTTAAAGGGGGTCCAGCCCAAGGGCTGGAGCTTACTGCAGTGTCCTGTGCAAGTCCGTGTCAGAAGGCCGATGGGTCTACGACGAAGCACTGAAGAGTCTACGACGAAGGCTGGAGAGTCTTACCACGCAGGCTGAAGAGTCTACGATGAACGCTGAAGAGTCCCAGGCAGAAGCTGAACAGTCTGTGCCAGAAGCCAGGAGACGACGTCCAAGCTGAAGACGAAGACTGGAGCTCCTCTGAAGAAGCGGCCCCCAGTTCCTCCTCCTTTGTCTTTTATTGTATGCAGGCTACTCCCCTGAGGTGGATGTAGCACTCACACCATCTGCCTGCCCTCCTCTTGCACAGGATAAGGATGTTACAAACCAAGGATGTTGCAAACTAGGGACCCTGGCCCCATGCTGAATCACTTAAACTTCTGACCTTCCCAAATTGACACAGTGAACAACATCCTAGAATGGTAACTGCTTGTTCTCTACACCCCAGGATGTAGAGCCAACCAGTTTCTTAATTAAGCATCTAGACTTCTCAAGTTGACACAATATACAAACCATAACATTTGTTTTGTATTGTTTTGTTTTGTTCATCTTTTTTTCTCTTTTCTTGACTGTCTTTTTTGATTTTTAAAATTTTTTCATGTGAGTCAATATTCACTTTGATCTTCTTTTACTTTCCCCCTCATTCTTTCTCTCCTGCCTTTTCTGGTTTCCCAAAGCTTGAGAAATCTTCCTTTCTCCTTTGCCCTTGCTTCCAATTCTTTCTCTTCATTTATTTCTCTATTTTCCTCCTTATACCACCTAAACACCCCACACCCCCAGAGTACAATCACTGTACTAAGGGGAAATTCACTGCAGACAAATTCATGGATTGTGTTGGATTTTGATATATAACTATAGATTTTGCTCCTTCAGTTAGTGGAAACAAATTAATAGTCATCACAGTATGTCACTTCCTAGGTTGTATTTGATGCTACTGTCATTGCTAATTGTACTACAATAGCCAGGGTATCATACCTGTTGTGATCAGTCATTCTTCCTTGTATGAAAACACTGTGATTACCTGGGATCATAATCATTACCAAATGACTGGGTGCTGAATCAAATAGACAGCAATTTCTCTTCCTTAATAAATTGAGAAGGTAAGATCTTGGGACAGACTCAAAGGCTGAGAGCCAGCTACACTTAGAAGACATCTCTGAAGAATAGTCATTTTCTAGGGAGGCCTCAATACTAGTGATAAAGCTACCTAACATAAGGGATTTATAAGCATCAACACAGAAAATGGATTTTTTTAAAAAAAACAAAAGAAAATGAGAAGACACAGAAGCAAGATGCAGCACTAGACCTCCAGTCCACCTGAGGCAAGCCCAAGGCACAACAAGGTGGAGGAAATCAGAAGCCACACAACTGTGCTGAAAATTTTATGGTGGAAGTAGCAAGACAAATGAATGAGGCTAAAGAAAAAATAAGGTTAGAAATAATTTCTCAGGTGAAGAAAGACATGATGAACATAATAAAGGATTTGACTGGAGAATCAAGAGTAGACACAGATTTTTAAAAAATAGAAGACCTTAGGGAAAAGATGTAAACCATGAATGCCCAACACAGGAATCCATGAAACAGAATTCAAGTAGATATCTAGGAGATTAATAATTCTATTGAAAGTATACATGGCAGAATAAACCAATGTGAGCATAAAAATATCAATTCTAGTAGACAGTATTATAGTTAGTGATCACAAAAAGAAAGATTTCTTTTTTAAATTTTTTTATAAGCAGAATATATTTATTGAAAGAAAGAAAGTGTCTGTCCGAGAGAGAGACAGAAGGGGTCCTGAGTGGGTTGCCAAAGACTGTCATTTCTGGAGACTTTCATAGAGTAAAACCATGAGGTGAGCCGGGTCTGAGGTGGGGAAAACCTGGGAACTCACAAGGCAAAAGGGCATGAGGTGGAACAGAACTAAGGTCAACCAATAAGTTTAATTGTTCAGGTAAAATTGACCAAATCAGGGACAAATGCGGAAGCCAGTCATGTAGCAAGAGAGCATTCTTCCAGAGCAGCGACTCTTCCTGTAGGGGGTTAGGATGGTGTCTCCCGGCTTCCTCAAGATGATCCATACCTATTTAGAATATCAATCCCTGATGTCTATACTTGGGTGTGGTTGCATTTGTTTTGTCATTTGTCTTGAAATCTGCCCCACAGCAGGAGGTGTCATCCAATTTTGGAAGTTTACCTGTCTCATTAATTTTACTTTTTTATTTAGGAGAGAGAGACCAGCTGCTGTGTCATTTAAAGCCCACGGAGTATAGCTAGTTAAGGCCTTAATATATGCCATATAACTTTTTTTCTGGGCAAGATCTGGTGGATCCCAGTAAAAGGAATCTAAAAGAAATCTAGCATATTCATTATTGTTTTATCTGTGTGATGCCTTGGGGTTTGGCACCTTCTTAGGTAACAACAAACTTTAATCAAAGCATGTGTAATCAAAGTATGTATACAAAGACATATATAATCAAAGCATGAGCATTCGAGCTGACAGGTAAGTTTAGAAACTTTTTAAGTTATAGCAATTGTAACTTATTGGCTCTTAGGTCCTCTTATTGATGGAGTCTGACATTTTGTCATTAAATCCCTCTAGTTTTAGTTATAATTATCTCTAAATTTTTGATAATGTAGGAAAACCAGATTAATATATTATTTCAAAAAATAAACTCCCTTAAGTTTTTATATATGAACAACAATATGTACTGTATTTGTAAAAACCAATCCAGTATCATTTTGATCAATGGGCAACTTGGATATATATATTACAGCATTTAGACATAATAACATCTCTCCAGAGTTGGGATCAGGCTTTTAGGCATAATTAAAAGGAATGAGTGAATAGAAAGTTACTCCAATTACAGTTTAAGCAACATATATTTTGGTGACTGCTTATTGAGGTACAATGCCTGGAAGGAAGACCAGAATTGAGAAGGACAAAGAGACATGTGCCAATGCTAGCAATCAGCTGGTTGTTAACCTCTTGTCATGATTACTCAGGGTTCCTCCATGGAGATGACAGGCAGAGATGACAATCTGGCCAGAGGGAGGAGATGAGTGCCCCGAAGCCCTTCAGTCCTACTGGACCAGCAGATAGGATGGGTCTGAACTCTGGGGCCTTGGTCTCAGAGGGCAGTCCAACCTCCAGAGGTCACCTTTGCAGTTAGGGCATGGATTGGAGGGCCTCTTAAGGCAGTCCCTCTTAAAGTGGCCTGGCTTGCGGCAGTGACAGCAGGTAGGTGTCATCATCGAGCTCTTCTTGGAGCCTTGAGAATCAGGCTTAAGGTCTGTTCCTTTTAAGGCTGCAAAAAAAAGCAGCCATTTTTTTGGTCTCTTTGTTTTCTCTCTTTGGCTTTATCCCAGTCCCAATTATAGAATACTAAGAAAACAGTTTTTACTAAAGAATCAAGTGAACTATCTGGAGCAAAGGCCATCTTTCGTAGCTTTTTTCTAATATCTAGGGTTGACTGGTTAATAAACATGTCCTTAAGCAAAATCTGTCCTTCTATTGAATCAGGATCTATGGACATGTGTTTATTAGTGCCTCTAATAAATGACCTAAGAAGTCAGAGGGGTTTTCATCTTTCCCCTGAAAAATAGCTGACAATTTAAAATAACCAGAAGGCTTAGACCTTGGAGAATACACACTTGAAAATGTCTCCTCTTCCAATCTCCTGTATTGTTGTCAGGCCACTCGGGGTCTTCAGTGGGGACTGCTTGTGCCCCAGTGGAAACTGGTGGTTCCCCTGGCTGTCTATCTTCCGGCCTTTTAAAATTAACAATATGATACTCATCTCCAAAGGCAATAGCAGCTTGTAATGCTGCCTGTCTCTCACTAGAAGTCAATGTTTAAGAGTAACATTACATCTTTCCAATCTAGCTTACAGGTCTGAGTGAATCCTCTAAAGACACTGATATACTTATCAGGGTCATCTGAAAATTTGCCTAGTTCTAGCTTAGCTTGTTTTAATCATTGAGAGAATGAGACCTATGAATGGAGGTAGTCTCATAAAGATTATAATTATACCTGAAGCATAAATAAGAATTATCTCTTAATGCAAAGAAAGTTTGAACATAAAGCAATTCTAACCATTTTACCTCTTTCTTACAGTATGATTTTGTTGTAAAAGAACATCATAATTAATACTTCCCTTTGTATTCCATTTTGACTCTAGGGGGTATGTAGGCCATGCACGCGTGCAGAGAAATATCAATTGACTCTTTTTCAACATGGAAAGGTTGAACATCTTCCAGTGCTTAAGAATGTATTCCAAAGGCTGTAAGGGGCTTTGGCATTGAGTTACCCATGTCTCCATCCAATGACCTTGGTGGAAGACCTCCAAATGATATAGGGGAATGAAACTCCCAACCTACTAGATGTTCTGTACGAGTTCATGTTTTCTAAAATTAAAGAATGAATTTTAGGAACAATGGAGGTTATGAGCAGAATATATTTATTGTGAGAAAGATAGCTTCTGTCTGAGAGTGAAACAAAGGGGTCCGAAGTAGGTTGCCCAAAAGAAAGATTTCTTAAAAATATCAAGGGACCAAGAAAAATCCAACACCTGCAAGATGTTACAAAATAATGTAAGGTTAATCAGAGTTAACAAAAAAGTAAGAGACAGGACAAATGACATAAAAGCCTTTTTGTAGTCAAGGATATAGCTCAGTGGCACAAGTACCTGCCTGGCAAGCGCGAGGTCATGAGTTCAATCCCCAGTATGGGAAAAAAAAAAAAAGAATTTGATAAACAGAAAAGTGACACATACAGAATTCCAACTGGCAAGGACCAAAAAAATCTACATCAAGACATATAATAGTCAAGATTCTAGAAATTCAACACAAGAACAGAATATTAAAAGCAGTTAGAAAAAAGAAGCAAATCATTTACAAAGAAAAGCCCATCAGAATCACATCAAACTTCTCAACACAAACCCTGTCTCAAGGAGAGCTTGGTCAGAAGTATTTCAAGTCCTAAAATAAGATAACTCCAACCCAGATTGATGTGCCCCATAAAACTATCTTTCAAAATCAGTTGAGAAATAAGATACTTCTATGACAAAGGACACACGAAGAGATTCATGACACCAAACCAGCATTCTGAAAGTTTTTAAAGGATACTCTAAAAAGAGATAACACAGCTTACAATTATATGAACACTAATAGAATCCACCAGGCAAGATAAGCAATTAAGCAAAGGGGAAAGAAAGGGAACCGACAACAGGAAAATAGTATGACAAAGATGAGTAAATGCATAGCAGTTACAACCATCAATGTAAATAGTCAAAATTCACTAATCAGATACAGACTGGCAGAATGGATCAAGAAGCAAGATCCAACAATATACTGCATAGAAGAAATTAATTAAAAAAATTCATAGACTGAAAGTCAAATGATGGGAAACAATACGCTATACCAGAAGAACTGAAGAAAAAAAGCAGGGATAGCTATTCTCCTTGCAGGCAAAGTGGATTTCAAGCCAAGACTGATTGAGACAAAGAAGGTCACTATATGCTTATTAAGGGAACACTCCAACACAAAGCAATAGCAATTATAAATACATGTGCACCAAATACCAGTGCACCTAGTGTTATAAAACAAATATTAACAGACATAAAAATCAAATAAGCACTAACACAATTGTAATGGGGGACTTCGAGGCCACACTATCAGAAACAGACACAACTGGACAAAAACTCAAAGAAATATCAGAAATGAAACAAAGCTGTGAACAAATAAATTTAGTAAATGACTACAGAGTGTTATACCCTAAAACATCAGAATACACACTCTTCTCAGAAGCACATGGGACATTCTGCAAAACAGACCACACACTAGTTCAAAGAACATGCTTAAGTAAATGTAAAGAAATTGAAATTATTCCATGCATATTATCAAACCATAGTGCAATGAAGTTGGAAATCAAGGCAAATAAACCACAAACACCACATAAACACATAGAAATTGAACAGCATCCTCCTGAACAATCAATAGAACACAGATGAAACTTGAGAAGTTAAGCATTTTCTACAATTAAATAATAAAACCAATACAACCTACTAGAACTTATGGGATACAATGAAAGCAGTCCTACAAGGGAGATTCACAGCAGTCAATTCCCACATTTAGAAAACAGAGCAAACTCAAATAACCTAATGCTGAGGTATAAGTTTTTGGAAAAAGGAAAACAAATCAAGTCCAAAGTTCATATGAGGGAGGAAATTATAAAGATCAGAGCAGCAACAATACAATGGAGACTAAGAAAACAACACAAAGAATCAATGAATGGAAGAGTTGGTTCTTTGAAAGTATAAATAAAATTAACAAATCTTAGCCAATCTAATCAAAAAAATGAAAGATAAGACTTGAATCCATCCAATTAAGAATGAAAAGGGTAAAGTCACAATAGATCTTGCAGAAATTCAGAAGATATCAATACCTACTTCCAGAATATGTATTCAAATAAGATGGAAAACACAGAAGAAATGGACTGATTTCTAGATACATATGAATTACCAAAGCTGGATCAAGAAGATATACATTTTCTAAATAACCCAGGATCAGTCAATGAAAGGAAACAAGTAATTAAAAACCAACCAATAAATTCCAGGTCCAGGAGCTGAATTCTATAAGAAATTTAGAGACTAATGCCACTACTCCTCAAACTCATTAACAAAACTGAAAGGGAAGCAACATTCCCAATCTCTTGGAAGTAAGAATTAACCCAATAACAAAACCAGATAAGGATCCAGCCAAAAAAGAGACATCTAGGCCAATTTCCTTTATGAACATAGATGCAAAAATTATCTGTAAGAAATTGGCAAACAGAATGCAGCAAATCTTCAAGAAGATTATACACCATGACCAAGTATGATTCATCCCAGATGCAGGAATGCTTCAATATACACAAATCGATAAATCTAATAAACCACGTCAACACAACCAAGTACAAAGTCCATATGATCATCTCAATAGACATAGAAAAAACATTTGATGAAGTCCAATGTCCATTCACAATAAAAGCTCTACAGAAAATTGGAATAGATGGTCTTTATCTCAATCTGGAAAAAGTCATTGTTACGGTTTGTATATAGATGCCCCCCCCCAAGCCTCATGTAGTCACGGAAGTGGCTGAATCTAGCATTTGTGATTGACTCGTTGTCTAGTGCTGGGATTGATGGTGTGAGTTCTGCACCCACCCAGGGGTGGAGCCGACATAAAATGTAAGGTCGGAATGGGGGCGCGTTTTTCCTCTTTGGCGCAGTTTGCTCTTGCTGCTTGCAGCCGCCATGAATGGCTGCCCTCTTTTGCTCTGGCTGCTGCCTTGAAGTGTTGCCCCAGTGCTATGCCACCTTGCCTTGGAGTCAGCTGATTATGGACTGAAATTCCCAGAAACTGTAAGCTAAATAAACCTCTCCTTCCTTCACTTTGGGCTTCAGGTATTTTGTTTCAGCAACGAGAAAAAAGTAACCAAGACAGTCATCTATGACAAACCAACAGCCAACATCATATTAAATGTTCAAAAACTGAAAACATTCAGTCTAAAATCAGGATATCCACTGTTGGGGACCATAAATAAGGGTGCCTAATAATCCACAATCACCGCTACTGTTCAATATAGTTCTAGAAGCATTAGCCAGAGCAATTAGACAAGAGAAAGACAAAGGAATAAGGATATGATGGGAAGAAATTAAATTATCATTATTTGCAAATGACATGATAGTCTACATAAAAGACCCAAAAAATTCTGCTGAAATAACTCTAGATTTAATAACCAAATTCATTCATGTAGCTGGACACAAAATCAACACTGAAAAATCAATAGCATTCTTATACACAAATAACAAACTCACTGATAGATAAATTAAGGAAAACAAACCTTTCACAACGTTGAAAAAATTGAATATTTAGAAATCAATCTAATGAAGGAAGTAAAAGACATTTACACTGAAAACTACAGTACTCTGTAAAAAGAGGTTCAAGAGGATATCAGAAAATGGAAAGATACCACCGGTTCTTGGGTAGGAAGACAAAATATGAAAATAGCTAGTCAGACTTCCAAAATTGTTATACAGACTTAATGTAATCCTAATCATGATATCATTAGCATACCTCACAGAATTAGAGGAAACAATCTTAAAGACCCAATCCAAAAATGGGCATCTGAAATAGACACTTCTCAGAAGAAGTACAAACTGAAAATAAATACATGAAAAAATGGTTATTGTAAAAAAATCGACCAATAGCAAATGCTGGCAGGGCTGTGGTGGAAAAGAAGCTCTTCTCCACTGTTGGTAGAACCACTGTGGAAATCAGTGTGGAAATTGCTCAAAAAACTAAAACTACAGGTTCTGTTCAACCCAGCTATCCCCTTTCTTGGTATCTTTCCAAAAGAATTAAAAGCATCACACCACAGCAACATATGCACACTCATGTATATTGCATCACAATTTGTAACAATTAAATCTTAGAATCAACCCAAATGCCCATCAAGAGATGAGTGGATAAAGAAGATGTGGTATTTTTATACAATGCAGTACTACTCTGCTATAAAGAAGGATAAACTTGAGGCATTTACAGGTAAGTGAATGCACATTGAGACCATACTCTTTAGTGAAATAAATGTGACAAAGATGTTTAAACATCATATGGTTTCTCTGGTGTGAAAAACCAAAAGTGCAAATAAGGACAAAGATGTATAATAGATATCAGGAAGTAGGAAGAACATGTTCAAATGGGAAGGGAACAAGGGAAAGAGGGGAAAGAAAGAAGGGAATAGGAAAAAGAAGAGAATAGAAGAAAAAATGAAAACAATGGTTTTGTAAATAAGGAGGGGAAGAGAGGCTGAAAAGAGGAGAGGAGATTGGGGGAAAAAAGAATCAATATATATTATGTACAGGTACAAATTTCCTATCATGAGTGTGATCACTATGTACATCCAAATGTATCAATAAAATAAAGAAGTAAATAAAATTTTTAAAATACTGTCTGTTTAGAATGCTGGCTTCTGTGTCAAATGCTAACAAAACAAACACAATTTAGTAAAATATGAGTCTTAAGTCCATCATAAATAATTAAATTAAAAAGTAATAAGTGCTAATTGAGGAATGTGAATAATGCTACACCTGAAAATATAAAGAAGTCTAAAATAGTGCAAGAAGATTAACATAGAGCTTAGCATGCTCCCTTAACCAATAGGCAAAGACTTGCAGAACAAAAAATAAAATGCTAATCTGTACATTTGGGGATCGCTTGCTTATAAATATTTTAAACGAAATCTATTTTTATGGTTTAATTAAAGGTTTCTGTAAATATTTAAAAGAGTTTATGTTATGCATTTAGAAAATAACATCAAATCAGCTTTCTGATAACACATTTAGTAGTTCAAGATATCTTTGAGCAATGAGCTGGAATGATAAATTTGTTTTACCCATATAAAGCAGCCCCAGGTGACTTCTAAGCCTTTATAGTCTAAAACCACCAAAAAGAGAACAGAGGCACTTGACCTGAGGGTAGAGCAGGAAAGCACTTTTGTGTGAAACTCCATTTATCATTTTGGAATGGCTAGCACATCAAATGTATCCCACCTACATGTCAAAGCTTTCAAAGCCTTAATACCAAGCTGTGTTCTCCCAGCCTTTCCTATCAGTGCCAGACAACAGATCTAGGAGGAACAATTCATCTGACAGTTTTGCAATGAACATGTGAGGCACAAATGGATCCAGATTGCTCTACCATCACTACATTATCATCCCTGTGATTCTAATCATAAAATCCTCCTTTTGGGTATTAAGTAGGCAGTTACAATTAAATGCCTAGGCCACGGCTTTATTTCTTGTCAGGTGAAGACTGTTGATTAATTAGCTCCAATGGGCACAATAAAACTTTTTGTTATATAATGCGCAATTACAAGAGAATATAAATTACTAAATATTTTGAAGCCTAGAACCACGTTGTATTTTCCATTTTCTTAAATTCGATTATCCTCAGAGAGCTAAATTTATCTTGATTATACTGCTTAAAACATTTGCACTTCTGATTTCTCAAATACCTCCCTGGATCTTCGTTCAGAACGAATAACACTTATTTTATTCTCTGACATAGAAGCATCTTAAATTTTTATAAATATGGATTGAATAAAGAACTGGCTACTTATCTCTCTGTAAGAGCAAGTTAAAATCATCCTTTTTTTCTGTAATAGGAATTCTCACAGGGAACATCACAAAGAGTCAATGTGTGGAGATTAATTGGTTGTTACGTTTATTAGAGTAACTGTTGGCAGAATGTTCTTGCAACAAAAAGACCTTCAGAACTAAACTCAGAGACCGTCACACACAAAATCAGTTTTCTTCATGAAAGAAAACCTATAGAATATTAAAACTTGGCTCTAAAATTAAGGTTCAAAAACATGAAAAGTGTTAAGATTAAAAATGCTCACTCTGTATGGTTTAGGCATGAAATTGCTTGGCGCTATCAAGGCACCACGCCGTGCAGCTGAAGAATTTGGCTTCTGGAAGCAGAACAAACTTAAAACTCTCCCAGGAGATAAGCCCTCTGATGCCACTGGGGTAACTCCAAAACAGAATGTCCTGTGAAAAAGGGGCCTTGTCTACCTCATTCACTGCCAGAACACATTAGTATGCCTACCTCGTTAAAA
>RJWT010023317.1:0-16831 GCA_004365215.1 Cuniculus paca | reverse complement strand
CTCTGGGGGCTGAGACAAAGAGCTTCTCTAGGTGGCTCATATTTATTAGGTCTTCAAACAAGGAGATGGGATACTGAGGGTGACATCTTGGGAGTGGTTCAAGACTTTTCCAAGTAACAGATTATGTTAGTTCAGGAGAAATATCTTAGGAGAAAATCTCCAGGTGGCATTTCACTACAGAAGTGAAATGCCTGCAGCTACAGTCCTTATTTAGTTAATTGGGGTTGGAGCCAGGTGTCCTCAGCTGTGGTCTTGCCCTTTGAGGCGTCTCGTTCTCCAGTCAGCCATGCCCTGCCATGCCACAGCCCTGCACATGTGTTCAATTTCCAGCTTCAACAGCTCGCAACATAAAACAGAAATACTCTTACTTCTCTATGCTTGGAGATTCTGATTTCCATCTCTAAGCCTATCCAGTCACAGACTTTCAAACTCGCATGTCTGGCTACCTCTTTGAGGCTGTATAGAGTTGCACTGAGATAGGGGTGCTTACAGTATTTCCTTGAATGCCAATAACACCTTCACTAAGGCCATCCCTTCTGCGCTTGTTCACACACTGGCATATGCTCACTTACCAGTGGACCAAGAGAAGGTGCTGTGTCTGTCACAACCCAAGCAGAAAAACTGAGTAGTTCATAAGCACAGGCGTGTATGTTAAAAGCAGTCTCCTAATCTACATGTAATAAAAAAAAATCGCCTCCAAAAGAGGGCCTTCTTCATCTATGAAATATCTTGAATACTGCAATTTTCCATAACTTTGCTCTTCAAATAAATAATTGTCCTTGTTATTGTTAATAGTCTCTTTCCTCTCCTTGAAGACAAGGACTAGAACAATGTGCTTTCCAGTGACATAATATAATGCTTAGTAGTAAGTAGGGAAAAAATACTCCAGGAAGATGAGAGTAAGCAATTGTGACAAATGATACTGACAGTTCAAATAAGTGAAGAACTGAACATTATATATAACAATGTGAATGTTATTAATACCCTTAGTAAAAGTACTTTTGATATACAGCTTACTTCAATGAGTTCAAGAAAGAACATAAGTTTAGCTTGTTTTCTTAGAACCTTGAGGTGTACCATTGATTATTTATTTGAGAGAGGAGGAGGAACAGGTAGAGGAGGAGGAGGAGGAAAAAGAAATGGTCAAAGAAAAACAAAAAGAGAGGAGTTAAGAATTTAGACACAGTAAATACAGACAACTTATTCAAGTATAACTATTATAAAGAAAAATAGAGAAATGGACAATTACTTTCTCTCTGTTTCAGATGTTAACTACCTAAACCTAAGCCCAATTCATACCTTCCTCCAGCTAATACTATTTGTGCTTTAGGTATAAGTTTAGAGTTAATCTAAAATGATAAAGTCTCTAATTCTATGCTACTATAGCACCATTTTCTTCGTAATTTTTCTTACCAGCAGAATTCACAATATATGTGATTACTGGATTAATATTTAATAAATCACCACAAGCCAGGTGTGGTGGCTCACACCTGTAATCCCAGCACTAGGGAGGCTGAGACAGGCGGATCATTGTGAGTTCGAGACCAGCCTGGGCTACAAAGTGAGCTCAAGGCCAGCCTGAATGGCATAGTGAGACCCTGTCTCAAAAACACCAGGGCCGGGGATCTAGCTCAGCGGCCTAAGCGCCTGCCTGGCAAGGACAAGGTCATGAGTTCAATCCCCGGTGCCACCAAAAAAAAAAAAAAATCACAATGTAAATATAGGTGAGGCAGAGACACTGTTGGACTTGTTACATGTGTGGTCACCCAAGTCAGATCTCTTCAATATTGTAGAACCCCTCAGAGTCCCTATATCCAGAGAGTTATATTCCTTATATTCCAGCATGAGAAGCATAGCCCTTCTGTATGTAATGAGAAGTCCTATCAACGAACTTCTCACTGACCTTCCTACATCAGTCAGTATCTTTCCAAAACAAGAATGTGAGCTCTTTCAATGCAGAATTCTGTAGGACACCATTTTCCAACTTAAGAATTGGGCCTCTAATCATGTCACAATTTTCACATGTAACTAGACATTCTTTATAAGAAATCATTCCATGAAAAGTGACATTAAATAAGGGCCAAACTATAAGCCTAGATGAGAAGCAAGTCCATGATTTTGGTAAAAGAAAATGTACAGCTCAGTTGCTTTTGTTAATTCTAAAATAGGTCACAAAACAAAACCATGCAGAATGAGAAATTCATTTTTTTAATTAAATGAACTTGAATATAAGACTTTCATTTTACCTGGAAGCTGCAAAGAAGCTTGTGACTTGGTACCCAAAACTGGCATAGTAAGCATGCTCCATGATCGCCATCAATTGAATGCAGTTGTACCCTATATGAGCAAAAGTCAGAGGTTCAAAGACACAAATTTTCTTTAAAAAGCAATGAAGAAAAGCATCCTAAAGACAAAAATTTTATACTCTATAAATTATCTTTGAAAGTTCTACTACTAAACATTGTTTACTTATTTGACCTTCTAATACAAAATCAAGTACTTATTGTTAGACTCTGACTAGCTAGTTGAAATTTCATCATCTTAACAAGCAATAAATGATATGCAAATCTGCTCTTAATTTGGATTTAGAATATTAAAGATGGCAATCTGCATATGTTATACTTCAGTTGTACTTGAACATATGAACATTATGGAAGATGAAGATAAGTAACTGATTGTATAACATATACTTTTAATTTTTCCTTTTTCTTTGTATTTCACTAATTTGTTATCATACAGCATAAGAAATATCACCAGTTTTTCTATAAAGCAGCTTTTATAAATCATCATTAATTTTTCCAGTTTCCACTATTTTTATACCTGTAAAATTAAAGTTGTGTACATGCATGCAATTATGCACATACACACACGCATACACTCTACTTTCTCCACGTAAATACATTTTGCTCAAATACTAACTGCAGTGACTCAAAAAGGTAGCTATTACATTTAAAAAGCCATAACATTTACAAGCATTTACTACAAGGATATGAGAAAAATACTTCAATCTTGTAAAAAATCTTAGAAAATCAAGTTTTTCTTCTTGAAAGTACAACTTGGTAATTTTTCAAATATAATTCGATCGCTTTGAAAGTTACACTTCTGTAACCTACATCAAAAATATTATTATTATGTTCTTAATGAATAATTCACATGAGGTTTCCAATTTCCTTGAGGTTTAAGTTCATATTCATCACCTGTTCATTAAAATATGTAACTATACTTGTAAACAAACAAAAGTGTCAAATTAATCTCATTGATCTCTTACACAGTAGTTTCTCATGCACATATTCAGTACATCATTAATACTGGAAAAATTATAAATTCACATTCAGAATTATGGATTTATATATTTATAAAAGAAAATATCATTGTGCTCATGATTTCAAGAGGTACTGAAAAGTTATTGTAACAAAAACAAATTAGTTCTACCAGGACTGATAGGAACATGGATATAAAAATCTTATTCACATTAAACAAACAGTTGTTATATATTTTATAACAAAATTTAGAGTTTATCATTTATTTATGTACTGTACAATAAGTAGTCTCATGATCAAGCACAATTTTTTCCAGTACTGAATAATGAATGTAGGACCTTCTCACTGAACTATGTCCCTTGTACTTTTTTATTTTGAGGCAGGGTCTAACTAAAGAAACTATGTTGCCCAGACTGGGCTCAAACTTGCAATTCTCCTGCTTCAGCCTCCCAGAGTGCTCAAATTAAAAGTGTGCACCACCATGCCTGGCTTTACAATTAATTTTTATGGCATTAATAAATCTGGGATTCATTTATGTTCTAAGCACTGGGCTAGGCATTTAAACATAAATAGAGAATAAGAAAATCCCTGTACTGCTGAACATGTACAAAATCTGGTCATAAATAATATATTATTCAGAAATATGAAAGAACATCTTCTAAATAAAAATTTTAATATAGTGTATATTAAATCAAACTAATGTTAAATCTTTTGCATTTATTTATTTATTGGAATTTCAGTTTTGGCATCAAGATAATTAAGATTTATATGCCACTGAAAATTTTAATCCTGACTTATAAACCTTACCTCTAGTCAAAATATGAACTCACTGGCAAAAGTAGTATAAAATTAAATGTACTTTATCTTCGTATCTAGTCCTTGGAAGAGGTTTTAATAATTCTGTAAACTTATGTTTAAAAGCATTACTTATTGTAACAGACATAATATATACTGAATCAATAATTCAGTAATACACTATTTATTATATTGACTCATCCTGTGAAGACAGAGTGTATGTCATTATGATCCAATACACGAAAATCTTGTGCAATGTGTCTCACACAGATGATGTTCCCTAAATGCTTGTTAAAGAAGTCATCCCGACAGGAACTTTATACACTGATTCCAATTCAAACTGAGTTCCAGGCACCTTAAAAATATAAGACTGCCTTCCCTAAAATACTAAAATGAACAGGCTGTAATCAATGACCACTTCAATTAATAAAGGTTATCTCTTGTAGAAAAGTAATTATGCTTACATATTTATCTACAACTTTGAAAGCCAACAGTTAAAATTGAAAATGCAATAATATCTTGAATTTTTACATTCTATCTTATTCTATTTTTCTTTTCTATGCTATCACTATTACAGGGAAATTCTAGAAGCCTGAAATAAAATGCATTTCTATTACATATTTAATCTCTTAACACAAAAAAAGAGACACTTGTAATTAGCTTTTCTAATAAGAGAACAGATTCATTAAAGCTTTATCTGAATAAAAATCATACTTATTACTTACCAAGGTCTTTAATTCTTGGTAATACATTGCATGTAAAATGTTTATAAGAAGCTATTTTTCCTTCATGAGAAGAAATTCCCACATGAGATTCATAAATTCTCAGACTTCTTGGCTTTTTTGGTCTGGAATGCTTAAACTACAAAATATAAAATTAAACCATGAGTTCACATGACACTAACTGATCAAGCATGTTATATAAAGTGGTGAATAAACTCAAACACTTAAGAATGTTCTCAGATACAAAAGGCACTCTCACACACACACAAACAAAAAAAATATATATATATATTATGTCCTACTTAGGGTCTTGCTAATAAACCTAGTTTAAGAGAAAAATACTCATGTAATGGTACATGCCTTATCATTGAGTAGAAAACTGGAGTTAGCCTAGCCTAAGCCTTAAAACAAAAATGAGAGCCAATAAATTCATATATTGTTATCAAATGTAAAGCATTTATCAACCAGACACAAAATTTACCCTAAGTAATACATTTCTGAGATAGCCTTCCAAACTTGCTATTCCTAAGAACAGTGACCTTGCTTCAAAACTGTTACAAAGAGAAATATTACAACACTGAAGAGCCTTTGAAAATCAGAAATTCTGGCTATAAAAACAAATTACCATCTCTTATCAATAGTATGCAGACATTCAGTGTTTTTCCCCAATTTCAAATACAGAATAAAACTTCCAGGCATGGTAGCATACACCTGTAATACCAGCATTTGGGAGGCTTAGGCAGGAGGACTGCTGTGAGTTTGAGAAAAGCCTGGCCTATAATGTGAGTTCAAAGCTAGCCTGAACTACATAGGGAGACTCCATCTCAAAAACAAATAAATAAACAAAACATAAAACAAAAAATTTCTTTCTATATTCTATTAGCTACAGATGATGGACTTTGAATTATGTATAGTATAAGAGGAGCACTATCATGTACACTATTAAGTTAGTGATGAAACACATTGGACATCACTATAAAGTTATAAAAGTAAAAATCAGTTTTCCTAGAAATATTAGAATAAACATTTAAAAATTCATTATTCTCACTTTATACGGGTGTTCTGGATCCCAGTGTATCCAATCATAATTCACGTTACCACCTTCACGAACCACATACTTTGCCCACGGTGAAATACGGTACAGGATCTCTCCACTTTTACTAGTAATAACTATCTAGAAAGAGAATAGAAAGTTATTGCATTAAAATATTTTTAAAAATCTAAGACAAAATGTGATACTTAATGATTATTGTTATTTGTAAGAAACGAGGAATGATTTGAAGAATTCATTAGCATTAATTTCCTCATTGTCTAATGTTATATGATCTTTAAATTCATTTACATGTTTGGTATGTTATGAATCTCTACCAATTCCTATCATTGCAAACCAGCTATCAGAGTGGTTAACTAAACTTACAGTTGGTCCTAACAAGACAAGTAAATTCAAAAGATAACATTATTTGGAAGCTGCTGTCAATAAATCAATCAATATAAATAAAGAATCTTACTCTTAAAAATGGGGATAAGTGACTTATATACTCATTGTTTCCTTTCCTTTTCATGGAAATTAATGACAATATTTTCAGGAAGCCAGAAGGGAAGAATGGTTTAACACTTGTATAATACAAGCACATACTTTCCACCCATTTTCAACTTCTTTTACCAACTATCCTTCACCAGATAAAAACAAATATGATTTCCTTTAGTTATCCACTCTACTTGCAAATAGCATCACTTGTACTTTAATAATGGAAGATAACAATAAAATTAAAAGTTTTAGCATATATCATTTTATACTTAATACTGAATAAAGGACTCTGAATTTCATTAGTCATCTAAACTTGGCTTCCAAATAATTAAAATTGTAACTTCTTACAAACCCATCTTTTTTTTTAAACTTTTTAAAAGCAGGTAAAGTACAATCAAAAATGTTCAGATTAGAAGCTACATTAAGCTCAACCATTGAGAGAAAACGTACAATCCGGTCTGTCTTCTTTAACAGAGAAAAGCTCAGGTAATTATAATACTTGGTAATTAAATATTTGTATAATGCTTTATAATTCAGTGAGGACTTTCACACTCATATCTTACTTCCTTCCAGAAAAGCTTATGACTCAGATATTAAGTCAGATTAAGTAAGTTAATGTCCAAAAAACACTAAGCGGCAGAACCAAAAGTTGAACAAAGAGCTTCTGATACTTCCGTGCTTCATACAGGCTTCCACAGCACTTTTTCCAGGTGTCAGAAAGAAGCAAGTTACGATTTATGAAAGAGAGGGCAGGCGATTGTGAAAAGGAATACTTAATTTACATGAACACAATTTTTCTCTTTCTTTAGTATGATTCCTACTCACTGAAGCTAATCACAGCCAGGATATTGCTATTATTGATTATCACAAAAGTATAAATCGGTAAGACCAACTTACATTAGGAATATTTTAACCTAAAAAATATGTCCTTTAACCTACATAAATTTCTAGTACAATACACAACAGTGCTATGTAAGGGAAAAGGTGCTCATTCAAGAATCTAGAACAGAATGTGAGAAAACAAAATACTACAAAATACCAGTTTCCAAAGAATGGCATTCTGCCAAATCTACCCAACTATGCTTTCTGTTTTATCAGCCAGTCAACAACCACTCCAAGGGTAGGTCATAAACGAACAGTCATTGCTGAAGATGTCTGCTGGTAGGGAGAATATTTGTAAGTATAAGAATTTAAAGAAGCTATTGTACGCTGAATGTAATTCTCACATCCTTTAGAACATTACTTCATTTATCTTGCTGTACACATATGTAACCTCAGAGGCTGCTGATTTTTTGAGTGTTCATTCTAAGAAACAGTACCTCTGTGGGCCTTTGATGCTCCTAGAGCTTTTGATGAGTATGCCAAGAATGTAATGCCCTGGACATTGTTATTGGAGATAATTTCTTTGGGCTGTGTTTGTAGCTAGTAATTCTGAAGGATGAGATAATATCTTAAAGATAGAACAATCTCTCTTACTGCTTGTGGTAGAAGAATAGATTCCAAAAGCTCAATAATCCCAGGCTAAGATGTAAAACCACTGCATAAGTTAGTCATCTGGGCTATACAACATTGTCCCCCTTGATATTAAAAAAGGAACAATGCAAATAAAACCATTGTTTTTTGACTAAGGAGGCCCATGTTTTCAGTCAGAATAAATGAATGGAAATAAAATTTCTAAGCTTGTAGGTAAGGTAAAGTTAAATCAAATCACACACCCAACTAAGGATTATTTTTGTTCATTGAATAATTTGAATATTTTTTCTAAAATTTCTATTCCTCTTCAAAAACAAAAAAAAAATTCTTTTCCACAAAGGTTGCTTATCAAAAAGGAGCGAGACATTCAACTGTCCAGTTTCTGAGGGAGATCCTCATGGTCAGCCAGGTGGTAAGATCAAGGGAGGGAGACTCAAAATCTCATATCATGTGAAATCAGGTAAAATAACACAGGAGCTATACAGAAAACCACATAAAGGAGCATAACAGAAGGAAAAACTCACTGGTACAAATCTGGTTTTTTGGGGGGGGGTAATAAAAGGAAGTTGCATCAATCCAGGATCATGGCACCCCTTACCCTCCAGGTCCAGAATATAATCCATGTTGGGAAAAGATCAGGCTCCCTGAGACAGCCTGATTTCAGTAACTTACCTGATGGAGTAAGTTTCCAATCATTCTATTCTCCTCACGAATAAGAGGAACACAGTGAGTATGATATTCGCTAACTAAGGCTTCAGGGAAACTGAAAGCCAAAATATAGTGTATGAGAGGATATAGGTAAGATCTCAAAGATGTGGAAACAAGCAATCCAATCAGATTAGGAAACAGAAACCCAAGAGCTGACAGGACAGTAACCCAGCAGCTGTGTGAGTGAACATCTGGGGATGACGAGTTCTTTGGAACTAGAATCCAAGCACAGAGAAAACTGGCCCGGTTGCACAAGTGACATCTGGGAATGGCAGGACCAATTAGATACCCAAATCTCAGTGCTGAGAAAACTACCGCTGATGGCTGCATGAGCAAGTAGTGTTTGTGAGCAGCAGGACGCTGGTGAAGATGAGGTCAGAAGGACTCAGAAATAATTGCTCATTCTTTCCCCACATGTGAGGAGTGGTGTGCTTACAGGACATGCTGTGTGCTGTTCATACCCAAGGGCAGGTGTCAGCGGAGGGAAAACTCAGAACCAATCAGGAGATTTGTCCTGCAAGAGGGCCCTGGAGGAAGTGAATGGAGAACTGGGTGCTAGGCCAATTATACTTCACCCTCTCCTTGTCAAACTAACTGAAGTAGTTAGATTTTGGAACCAAGACAGAAATGTACAGCTAGCTACTCCCAGAGCACAGCTTGCAACTAGGAGTAGGTACAGAAAGTCATCCAGTTCAAAAAGTCTCTTTCTTCACAGGCAATTAAGCAAACTCTGGGAGTAGGGACCAGTTTGGAGATCTATAAGTAAACTTAGATTTCAACATAAATGAGACTGTGAGGATGTTTTGATTTTGTGCTTTTGCAACCATGTGAGAAACTTTTTGATTGTTATTTTTCAAATTTTTTCCCTTCTGCTCTTCCTTTTTATCTTTTATTTTCTTCCCTTTCTAACTTTTTCTCTCTTCTTCTCATTGTGATTCCCTTACCTTCCCTCTCTTTCTTCCCTCGTTTCATCTTCCATATAAATGAAAAATGTCTGTGTATGTGTAAAAGAAAACAAGAAATAACCAATGCTTTTAAATAGTACTTTTCATAGGTAGGTAAGGGGAACCCTTACTAAAACCATACATAAAGGAACCAAACATAAACTACCAACATAATAACGGGTTTGACAATCTCTCAGCTTCCTTTATTCTTTAATTACACTTTCCTCCCTCTACATCCCTCTTCCCATTACCACAAATATTCTCTCAAACTGCCTCAACATAAACCCTTGATATCAGCAATAAAAAGAATTACAAGAGCTTGAGCTCATCTTTTACCTGATTTTATCCTGTTGGTAGTTTTTTCTCTGTCTCTCTCACTTTCTATTGACTCATCCCTTTCCTTTTCATCTACCATTTTTCTTTCCTCTCCTCTCTACATCCCAGTCTAATTGTTAGCAGTAGTATAGTATAATTTGAAAGGCTCATTGATCAAATTGTTAAAACAAGTACTAATGAAATTGTTAAAACAAGTACTAATGTATGTGATTACTGTATGATGGGATCCATTAGTTGATGTTGTAATAACTCATAGAAATTCTCTCCTTATAACACAGTGACCCAGTCTGGTCCTATTAAATTTTGTAGGTAAAAGAGATATAGATATACAAACAAGTAAACAAATCCAAGATATCATTAGAAAACAGACACTATAGAGATCTCCATATCAGCAACAAGGTATTTCCACTTTCATCCTCAACCCTCAAGTGTGGGTACACATGCACAGGCAAGCACACACACACACACACACACACACACACCCCATGAAAACAAAATGCCTTCAAAATTCTCAACTATCCTAAAGCAGATTCAACAGACCTTGATGTGGAAAACTCAAAAAAACCAAATGATAGAATTATTAAAAAATGATAAAAGAAAGAACATACTCAGTGATTGCAAAGATGATATAACTAAACAAAAGAACAAAAGGCACATTCATTCATTTATTTGGTACTGGGAATTGAACTCAGGACCTCACACTTGCCAGGCAAGCACTGTGCCACTGAGCTAAATCCCTGATGCCTAAAAGGCACATTTAATTACAAAATAATTTCATAGGCTAAAAAATAAAAAGATAGAAAACAGTATTATATACAACGAGAGCCTGAAAAGAAGGAGTGGCTTCTGTTTTCAGGTAAAGTAGACCTCAAGCCAAAAACTGATCAGAAGAGCAAAAGAAAGTCACCACATATTGGTTAAGGGAACATTTTAACAAGAAGGAATAACTGTATCTATATCTATTTACCTATCTATCAAATATTGGCATGTGCACATTCATAAAACAAACACTAGTAGACATAAAAGATCAGATAAACATAGACACAATCATAATGGAGGATCTCAACACACCACTTTCACAAATAGACCAAGTAGACCAAAAAATCAGCAAAGAAATATCAGAGTATAGCTCCACTTTCAAATCCATAGATTTAATAGGTATCTAGAGTATTCTACCCAATAATATCAGAATACAATCTGCTAATTTACTAGCCATAAGCCTTTCTTAAATAAATACAAAACAATCAAAATTATTCCATGTATATCATCAGATCACAATGCAATGAAAGTAGAAGTCAGTGGTCACAAAGAAACCTCAGAAATTTTGGAAACACCTAGAGATTAAATAATACACTGTTCAAAATCAATGAGTCACTGAAAATCCCAAGAAAAAAGTTAAACAGTTCCTAGGATCAAAAGATAACAGTACACCAGCAATCATAGAAGAGAACTATATTCTGTGAATGCCCACATTACAAAAACACAGTGAGTTCAAATCATAAACCTAATGGTGCACCTCAAAGTCCCAATGATGCACAATCCAAATCCAAAGCTCATTGCCTCATCCCATTAAAACAAAGAAAATCTTTTGGAAGATAAAACTGGTATATATAAATACTTTTTCAATAGAAAACAAGTTGCTTAAGAAATAACATCAAAAATCAACATAGAACTACAGCAAATTAAAAAGTTTGTGCATAGCACACAGAACCACCAAAAAAGTGAAGACACAAATGACAGAATAGAAAAAAAAAAAACTTTCCAGCTACTTCACAGAAAGAGCTCTAATATCTAAAATACATATAATACCCAAAAATTAGATCCCTAAAAATAAAAAATGTAATAAAAAAATGAGCAATTTAAGTGAATGGAAACCCTCAGAAGTAGTACAAGTGGCAAATTAAATCATGAAAGCATGTCCAACATCCTTTTTTCATGAGAAAAATGCAAATAACAACAACACTAAGATTTTATTTTACTCCAGAAAGGATGGCTGTCATCAAGAAATCAAATATTAACAAGTCCTGATGAGTCTGATGGGAGAAAGGAACTATGCTATATTGTTGATGGGAGTGTAAATTAGTACAATCATGATGGAAATCAGAATGAAGACTTCTCAAAAACTAAAACTAGAAATTTCAAACAACCTAGCTATTCCCATTTTAAGTATCTCCCCCAAAAGAGTTAAAGATACAGGACAGTGATATATGCATACACCAAGGTTTATAGCAGCACAATTTATAAGAACTTAATGGGGGAGGGGGGGCGCTATATGTCTATCAACAGATAAGTTGTTTTAAAAATGTGGTATTTCTACTACTTCTCCATAAAGAAGGATAAATTTGAGTCATTTATAGAAAAATGGACCCACATTCAGAACATAATCTTAAATGAAATA
Source organism: Cuniculus paca (assembly GCA_004365215.1). Taxonomy (NCBI): domain Eukaryota; kingdom Metazoa; phylum Chordata; class Mammalia; order Rodentia; family Cuniculidae; genus Cuniculus; species Cuniculus paca. The sequence continues at coordinate 4,667 of RJWT010023317.1, read as the reverse complement.
AATCAGAAACACAAGATTATATCATATAGTTTCTGTCATATAAGAAACCTAAAGTAAGTATAATATAAAGAGCAAGATAAAGGATGGGTAATAAGAAACAGGGAAGTCATTTGCATATGGGAAAGGGACCCAGAGATGGAAGAAGAAGAAGATAGGGGTGATGAATGGAAAATAAAAAGAATTAAGGTACATGGATCAACTCTCCACGATGAATGTAATCATTATGTACTTCAAACATGTACTAATAAATTAACTAATAATTTTCCAGTTTCTTTCTTCTTTATGAGTACTGATACTATACCCAAGTTATATGTAAAACAAAACTTTCCATCAAATCTGCATGACTATCTGTGATCAGTTCAAAATATATTTCTGTATCCTTTTGACTCCTAAATTTTGGAAATGTCTTTGTTATAGTAATTTAGGCTTTCCAAACTAACACTTTTCAATAGGTACCACCTCACTTTGCTTTAGAGTTTCTTCCTATATTGGTGTAGTCTTGAAATCCAATAAGAGTATTAAATCTGCAAACTCTATATGATTGAAAAGTAGTACCTTCTTGTAGTTAAATTTGATTACAAATTTTTTAATGAGGGGTGGGTGGGCAAGAGATTCTTGGATTTCTACTATGCTTCAGAAAGTTCAAATCCGAGATGAAAAATGTTTCTAGATTTTATGTAATTAAAAAAAGATTTTATATAACTCATAATATCAAGATGTCATCGTGCTATGTACCAAATGGATTTCTTGATGGTAATAAATCTAGTAGCTGATACGTAGAAGCATTCAATTGATCAAATATAAAGTCTCATTTGGTGCTAGAAAATTAAAAATAATATAAAACCCAAGCAGCAATTTAGCAATAAGTAGCAGGTTCCAAAAGAAAAAAAAAAGGAAATTCTAATGATTTAGCAATTCTTACTATGGAGTTTGCCCCTGGAAATAATCAGGGATATGACCAATCATCTATATCCTTGTCTAATAATCTTTTAATTTTTATTAACAAGCACTGAATTAAATAATGTATACTTATTAAAAATTATACTATTGAATTATATTAAATTTTGCAAAAATGTATTCTAATTTATAAAACACATTGAATTTCTTAATCTAAATGTAGTAGTGATAGGGGATTATTGGTAATTTTTGTTGTCCAGGTATATATTTCTATATGACTCCATTTCACTCCTAGAATCTAACCTCCTAGAATATAGAACATGTATTTAGTAGAGACTTCAAATGTATAAATTATGCAATTACAGAGGTATATTGAGCTGTGCTACTCAACGTGAGCATCTTGTGTAAGGCATATATATTAACATACTGTAAAAAAAAACTTTAAAAAAATATTAAATTACTTGAAAGGACTGTATTAGTGAAAATATTGCTATGTTTTATGCTGAATAGATACTTTACAAAACTATAATATTTTGTATCACTTTTAAATTTTAACTGTTTTCATATACACTTTTTACTGGCTCAAGTAATCTCTGATATATAGAAGGTTACCACCAAAGGACATTATTAGAGTAAAAGAAATCTCTGTGCAAAAGTCAAATTTCCTTAATAAACTGCTTGAAGTCAAATTTTATTCAGAAAAGCTAATTACAACCCAAACATTCAATGTAAGAAAAGGTTTAATAAATAATTACATCAAATGAATATGTGTGTATGTTCATTTGTGTTAGGAATGTCTTTTAAAATTCCTGTCAAAAAATATTTTTCCATGTACTGGAAAATTATTGAGATGGGATGTTCCTCAGGTGCCAGCAAGTTTAAATAAAAACAATGGATGTACTCAGCTATTAGAAGTGTTAGCATATTTCAGGAGACAGTGTTGAGTGTCACTTAGATTTCAATATTGTATATGTAGTAGACTGTCTTGGTTACTTTTCTTTCATTGCTGAGACAAAATACCCAACACTCAAACTAAAGAGAGGTTTATTTCTTACAGTTTTGGGGTTTCAGTCCATATCCAGTTGGCTCCAAAGAAGGGTGACGTGGCTGAGGGGGCAGCTGTTCATGGCAGCTCACAAGCAGCAAAAGCAAAACAGAGCAGAAGAGCAGCAAAAGAGACACAAAACATGTCTTCTTCCCTCCTTATATAGTTGGCAGGCTCCACCCCTGGATGCATGCAGCACTCACACCAATAATCCCAGCACTAATCCCAGTGCTAATCCGAGTACCAATCCCAGCACCAATCCCAGCACTAGGCAATGAATCAATCACAAATGCTAGATTCAGCTGCTTCCATGATTACATGAGGCTTTTGGGGGCCACCTATATACAAACCATAACATAGACTAACAGACAAGATACATATATTAAACAGCATTATTCAAGTCGTACAAATCACACTACAAGTCTCCTCATGCTACGAGAAGAAACTTTCGTTGGGAAAAAAACAGTGTATAAAGTACAGTAAAAACAAAAAGATACTGACCAAAACAACTATTTGATGAGATACAAGTGAATAACCAAACAAAATCATTTCTAAACAATTTCTGAAACAATTACCTCATCTGCTTTTTTACCTGTTTTTATTCATCTTTATAGAGGGCATGACTGAAATAGGGTAACTATTCAAGGAAAACACCACGCTGGATGTATGCAAACATAAACACAACATATTTTAACAACCCTCACAGTATACATGTCCATCAAACATCAGAATTAATGGCCACGGAGAATAGGTCTTTTAATTTGCCAGCTGTCAGTCCTTTAGTACCTGGGATATTCTGGGTTCTGGAAGTTCTACGAAAAACGGGAAAGTGTAAAAGGGTGGTATTATAAAGGCCCAACCAATGCCTATTTGCCAAGAAGTATAAAAAATATTTCCATTTCAACAATAGGTAAGGCAAACCAAGCTGCAATGTGGAGTGTTCATATTTTCTGTGTTCATGCATGTACTTTACTACTATGATTAAACTATATGTCATTATCCCTCTGTGATGGTGGGAGATTGGTTAAAAGAATTAAGATAACAAAAGATGTGGGTGCTCAAGATGCTTATATAAAATGGTATTGTGTTTGCATATAACCTATGCAGATCCTTCTGCATACTCTAAATAATCTATAATTATAGTGTTTAATATACTGTAAATGGCTACGAAAATAGATGTTATACTCTCTAAAGAAATACCAACAAAAAATGTCTGTACATGCATAGTACAGACATAAAAAGTTAACTCTGAATATTTTCAATCTAAGGTTAGTTGAATCCCAGGATATGGAACTCACAGATAAACAAGACCAACTAACTATACATGGCCATACATACACATATAGGAGCTAAGAAAGAGATAAGTAAGGGAGAGAGAGACACACACCCACACACGTCTGTGCATATTGTAATTTATTCTTAAGGAATTTTTAGAAGCATTGAAATAAAAATAAACACAAAAATTATTAGAAAAGCTAATCAAAAGTCCATAATTTAAAAAAAATAAGTAGTATTTCAAAGTGGCATTTGATCATTCTACCAATAACCTGAACACTGAAAAAGTAAACGTGTAGCCTTCATAGGAAAAAATAACATAGTACAAAAATTACTTTAAAATCCACAAGTCAGATATGGTAGCGAACACCTATAATCAATTCCAGTTTTCTAGTAGTTTGAGGCAGGAGAATCACAAATTCAAGCCCAGTGTGAGCAACTTGGCAACTGAGAAAGATCCTATCACAAATAAAAAATAAAAATGGGCTTAGGCTGTAGGCCAGTACAAAGGCCTTACGTTCAATTCTGAGTACCATAAAATGAAACAAACCAAAACAATGAACAAAAAATAAAATGCATACACAAAATTTATAATTACTGAACCTTTAAAGTATCTTAATAGTACTTACAATGAAGCCCTTAAATCTCACTTTAATTCAATTAAAATTTTACTATAATATTTTTTAAAATATCTATTAGGGTTTAAATTTTAATCACAGCTTTACTAGTCATTTCTGCTGAGACAATTTAAGATTTAGTAAGATTGAGAAAGAATCCTTTTGCCATTGTGAAGGCTGAAAATAGCCTCCCAAACAATATCCACCCTGCTGCCTACAATCCGTGAAGTAAGGATCTGTAGACAGTGATTATCTGGACTATGCAGCAGAGCAATCGTCTATATTCTTATAAGTGGGAGCAATGGGGAATTTTACACAGAGAAGAAGAGATGGCATCACAATTTAGAACTAGAATATCCCCCCAGAAGCCTGTGTTCAGAGGTGGGGCTTTTTGAAGGTGAGTGGATCATAAGGAAGCTATAGACTCATCAATGGATTAATTCACTGAGGGGTCAACAGCTGAAGATGCTATTAGGAGGTGGAGGCTGGGCAGAAGAGGACCACTAGGGGCATAGCCAGCAAAAGTATCCCTCCACCCCAGCTCTTCCCTTTGTTCTGCTTCCTGGATGTCATGTGTGTGAGCAGCTGTCACTGGTTCAGGCCCTACCACCATACTCTTGCTGCCCTGGAGCCAGAAACTAAGGACTAAAACTTCTAAAGATCATGAGCAGAATAACCCTCTCTTCCTTGAAGTTATGGGTGTTAGGTATTGGATTTCAGTGATGGGAAAGTACTACAACAATGACAGCATGATCCAGTAGGAGGAGAGATCTGAGTGGTCTGACACTAGCCAAGCAAAGCCAGCAGATACTACAAGCGCTAAGTGTCAAGAA
>RJWT010023316.1:0-16861 GCA_004365215.1 Cuniculus paca | reverse complement strand
AGGTAACCGCGCACACCCAGAGCCTGCTGTTGGAGGCCCTTGCTTCCTTCAGCCACCATCACCCACTGGGAGAATTAGACAAACACACCCCTGTGTGCCTGCTACCATCACAGGAGTCCCAGGATAGACACGCAGGCTGAGAGAAGCAGCCCCTCCACCATGTACCCCTGGCCATTGGGAAAAGCCCCAGTGTAGCTGCACAGGTCTGGAGAAGTCCACCTCACACCCTGCTACCTCCCTGGAAAGCTGGGGTCAGAGGAAACCAAGTGCCTGTTCCATTCCCCTATACCTCGGAGGGGCAGCCTTTGTGGGAAGTGCCTGGGATCCTACAACCAGCTTGTTGGGAGGAACCCAGGAGAATAACAACAGGAAGGAGCAAAAGGAAATCTCAGACCTCCAGCCCACAGAGAACAAATCTGGGAGATACAGTCATGGAAGAAAATGGAACTCATACACCTGAAATCTCAGATAGGATAACAACAGAAATAAAGAAACAGTTTCATGAGACTGTAAAAGTAATCAGATCAGAAATAATATCTCAGGTGAAAGAAGCAATGAAAAACATAATGAAAGAATTCTTAAATACATCTAAAGAAGACTTAGACAAAAAAGAAGAGCATAAGAAAATGATGGACACCTTGAATGAACAATATAGAAAGGAATTATGATGCATGAAACAGATTCAAAAAGATATCCAGGAAATTAAGAAGTTGATTGAAAGCTGACAAAATGGCTTGAAACAGACTGAAGATAGACTTTCAGACCTAGAAGAGAGGATTGCAGCTAGCAATCATGAAAGGAAAGATTTTTTAAAAATAACAAGGAATCAGGAAATAACAATTTGATGGCTGCAAGATGAGGCAAAGAGAAGTAACTTAAGAGTGATAGGCACCCATGAAGAAGCAGGGTTCAACACAAATGAATTAAAAACACTATTTACAGGAATAATAGTGGAAAACTTCCCAAACATGGGAAAAGGATCTGGTATACAAATAATGGAGGCATATAGAACTCCAACTAGCCATAATCAAAGTAAATCTATGCCCAGATATATAATAATCAAAATCGCAGAAATTCAACACAGGAAACGAATATTAAAAGCTGTTAGAGAAAAGAAACAGATCACCTGTAAAGGAAAACTCATCAGAATCATGGCAGACCTGTCAACACAAGCCTTCAAGTTAAGAAGAGTTTGGAAGGAAGTGTTTCAAATCCTGAAAGAAAACAATGTCCAAGCCAGATTGATGTATCCTGCAAAACTATCTTTCAAAATTGATGGAAAAATAAGATACTTCCATGATGAACAACTGAAGGAATTCATGACCACCAAACCAACTCTACAAAGCGTGCTGAAGGATACTCTATAGAGAGACAAAGATGACCATGGTTCCAGGAACAGCAGGAGAGGAGGATCACCAAACAAGATAGGCAATTGAATGAAGAGAAAAAGCAGAGGGCAAACAATAGGGGGTTAGCATGGCAGAGACAAACCAATATATGCTATTCGTAACTAGTAATGTAGATGGCCTCAATTCAGCAATAAAAAGAAACGCAGGGAAAGTGGATCAAGAAACAGGATCGATTAATATAAGAATCACATTTAACATGAAAGGAAATTCATAGACTGAAAATCCAAAGAGAGAAAATAATTGATCCAAGTGACAGAAGACCAGAAAAAAGCATGGGTAGTTAGCCCAGCAACCGCAGAATGGATAAGAAAGATAAGGCATTTTCATACAATGAAAAGCTACCCAGCTACAAAGTAGGATAATCTTGATGTTCTTTGGCTGCAACTGGAGATCATATTCATGGGTGAAAAAATTTGAACTCATATGGGTGAATGCTAGTATAAAAAACAGGATTTAGTGGGATCCAAAAACACAATAGATATTATAAAAATGATAGGGGAGGAAACACCTAGGGGGAAAAGGTAGTAACCACTGTCAACTTCTTATTATCTTGTCTTGAACTCTTGTAAGGTTTGCACAATTTTGTTAGGTGTGTTTCTGTTCTGCCTTGTTTTGTTAGATTTTATGGTGTCAGATGGTATGGGCAGCTAGTTTGAACCTAATGAGATACACTACAGTAATCATGGCTGGTTTCTTATCTCATTTTGTAGTCCTATAATGCTTTCATTCTTGTGTTTAATCAGTGTTACTCTGTTCTGTTTTGTTTGATTTTATTATGTCTGATGGCATGAACAGCTATTTTGAAGGAAAAGAGACATTATAGTAACCATTGTCCATTTCCTGTTATCTGGTTTTGAAGTCCTGTAATATTTTCTTTTGTTTTGATTGGCTTTAATCTGTTTTCTTATTATTTGATTTCACTGTGTATGAGGGTATGGATAGCTATTTTGAAGAGAACAAGAGACACTATGGAAAACATTGTTGATTTCCTATTGTCTTGTTTTGAAGTCCCATGATGCTCTCTTTCTATTGTTTTGACTAGTTTTGTACTATTTTGTTTTATTGGATGATACTGTGTATGAAGATATAGACATACATTACAAAGAAAACAAGAGACCTTATTTTAGCCATTGTTGATTTCCTGTTGTCTTGTTGTGAGGTTGTGTTACTTGCATTGTTCTGTTCTGGTTTGCTTTATTCTGTTTTGTTCTGTTTTGTATTGTTTTATTCTCTTTAAAATAAAAAAAAATTTTTTTTTCTTCTCCTAGTACTGTGGATTGAACCCAAGGAGCATTGAGCTACATCTCCACTTTCTTTTTTTAAACAAAACAGAAAAAAGAATAGAAATAATACAGAATTTAAAAAAAAAACCAAAACAAAACAAAACAACAGTAAGAAATCAACATTATTTAATACATTTCATATTATTATCTTAGAAGTACTTGTTCAGGTTACATCTCTGCTTTTTACCCCCACTCTCAAAACTTTTATTAACTGTTCCCTTTCCACAGCGATCTTTCTGGAACCTTAAACACTTTGTTATTTCTTTTAAATAAAAAAGTAAAATTTTCCAAAAAGTTCTGAGATGTGATATGGAACATTTTCCTTCTTTTGTTTTGGTAAGATATATTTTTATCATTGTATTTTCTGAATATTTCAGCAACATTCTTCCCTTTCCAATGTCTTCTAAACTCTAATCTTGCTGGTTCCCTGCATCCTTGAGTTGGGGCAGGCTTGTTTCTGCTTCAACCCACAAAGCAAAGGAACAGTGATTTGTATGGCTTTGGAGGCTGTCAGAAAATGCCATGCAGCAGCCCAGTGCTTTCCTTGTGGTGTGTCCCGAAGGTGACCTCAGCTGCCATATGGGTCATCCACTTCTCTGCTGGACAGTGCATACAGAGATGCTGGTTGATAGTCACACTTATTCCCTGCTAAGTTGCCAGGCTTATAAGTGAGTTCTTGCTGTCATCTCAATTCCATGCATGATATCAGCATCCCAGGGGAGTGAAGTGATTGCTAAGTGATTCTGATTAAACCACCATCTCCACTAGAGTAAGAAAATGATTCTTTTGTCACACCATCAAGTTTAAGGCAATTTGCTATACAATAGTAGCAACTGGAAATGTTTGCTCATCAAATTAGCAAAAGATTTAAAATAATCATATTTAAACTTGTTTGGCATGTAACTTGTAGTGAACTCATAAATTTATGTTTCCTCTAAATTTATTTTAAATCTGTTCAACTTGCTCATTCTAGAAGCTGGGCTCAGTAACAAAGTCTACAGTTCTAGATCCCACTCGAAGGGCTCACCCCTGTGACCAGAGGTGAGAACTGAGCAGCATCTCTCTGTCTCATGGATCTGGCTCTCTCCTGCCCCAGTGATTCTTTTAAGACATTTACCTCATTGCTTTATGTGACCCTACCCCTATTTGTACTCATTGTGTACAAATATTCTCTCTTCAGGAGTCATTTGATCTGGAGAGAGGATTACTCTTCTGACTTATTGTGCCTTCTTTGTTCAGGATCTGGAAGTAAGAAAAGGCTTGAATTTGTTTATTGTTGCTGGGATGTATTGATTTTGTGCCTTCTATCTGAAGAACTACGGCTATGCCAAGCTGGGGTTCCCCTGGGACTCTGAGAGAAAGGTAACAGCAAGGCCTTATGTCAGAGTCCTCATGTCACTAGCTATGATCTGTCCTCAGGTCAGAGGAGAGAGCCAAAGGCATTTGCCAGTATGATTAAGTTTCCTCCTGTGGACTCTTGGTCAGGAGTTAGATAACTAGCAATAAATCTGTCTGCCAAGTTAAAGAGTGTATTAAAGGAATGTTGTAACCCCCCATACTCAGCTCCTCTTATTAGCCCAAGACTAACAGTAGGATTGAGAGCAGGTCTGGCACTGGAATGCCAATTTACTTAGATGCTCTCAAAACATACCTTAGCTCAGCTCTTATGGAAAGTATCTTCATAATATATCAACAGTTTTAAATCATCCAGACTTTTAGACTGTGCAGAACTATTTTAAAGATAGGAGTAGAAATGTAGGTAAACAATGAATGTACAAAATATGCACAAGTTATGACTCACATTATTTGTAATAATTTCAAGTTGCACATAAAATAACAGTAAATAAACTGTTAAGTTATTTCATTCAATGAAGCCACAAATGTTTAATAAGTATTTTTTGTTAATGCACTTATAAATGAGAGCCCAACCATGAAACAGAAATTATTCTCAATAGGTAAATATATTTAAGACCAAGGTAAACATACATGGGACTAGGTTTACAGGTCATGTAAGAAGTGAGAAACTCAAGAGCAGATACAAAGATCTGCAATATCTGGTTGAATAAAAGAGGAAGAAAAGGTGTTTCTAGCATCAAGAAATGGACCATTTAGGTCAGGGAGTGTTGCAGGTTTCACCACCAATGACAAGCAGAGAAAAGATATGCCACAAACTCACTAATCTTTTTGCTCTGATCCTGTGATCAAATGCAGTCAGAAGCTTCCTGACCAAGGAGTAGGCAAACACAGCACATAAAAAGAAACTCTTGAAGCATAAAAAAGGGGTGTAGAAAGGGAGAATAACTTTAAAGACCAAAGGCCTAAAACCAGAGCATCAAGGGCAATCCAACAAGGCAATGGGCTCTACAAGGGGTGCAACGACATACAAACTAGGATGTGTTCTCCCAACGCTTCAATGGACGATTGGACCTGTGATTTTAAATGATGGGTTCTTTGAAACTGTTTTAACTCTAGGGAAATTTTAACTCTCCAAGTTCAACTGGAAAAAAAATCTCAACTCAGGATTACAAACATTGGTGAATTTTCATTGACAAAGCAGAGGGATTACATGGCAATCTCAAATTACCAGAATCATGACAATGGTATTAAATACCCAGCCAAACATAGTTAGACCTGTCTCCTTTACACAGGCTTCCTAGAAAGAGAGAAGGTAGCTGTGTATGTGACCCACCATGCCAAGTTTAATAAAGTAACAGAGTATGAAATGCAGCACTGTTTATCATAATGTTGAAGGACTTGTGAGGTCATAGGCCTGTTTGTCAGACTATAATCTGGTGCTATAAACCTGAGCCACAACCTGGAAACAACATCTGCAGGCATCTATCACATGCTCACATTTAATGGCTTATGTTTTAAATATCTAATAACTAAGGATCCAGAGTCCATACTGGCAATGAAAAGAATATGTGTTTAGAAGTCATCCCAAATTAAGTTAGCAGTTGCATAAAAATATGAAAAAATATATTGGGTTAGGCAATATAATAACAAGGTCATAGATCATGCCCTTAATACCTTGAACAGGCCCACTCCTCTCTGGAGACTCCAACATGGGCTCCCCCTTCTGTAATAGGCATCTGCAGCCAACCCTATGATATGGATGATAGAAGCTAGTAACTCACCATCCCTAGTAGTGTCCTACTGCTTGTAAACATGATAGCTAATGCAGTTTCCAGGAGAAGAAAGTGAATGGTAGAGCTCGAGATTCAGAACCTCCCCAAGGTTCAGACCATAGGCAGGTTTCACCTAAGACCAGAGCTTTGATCATCCTTTATCTTCTTTTTCTCTCATAGTTTTACTTGAGAGCACTCAAGAAAATACATGAACCCAAATTTCTGCTTCAGGTTTTGTTTCTCAGATACCTGGCACAAGAAGTCATTTAAAGGAGGATTTTAATCTTTATTAAGCATCAAGTGAGTCACAGAAACTTTGCTTTACCTTCTACTTCAAGATAATAATCATTTCCAGATTCTGATCCTTTCCTATCAATGAGTTGCCTAGTTTTTAAGTATGTCAGAAAGATGAGTTTCATACACTGTAATGTGGTACTAAGGGAGATATTCCATCAGCTTTGCCATATTGTTTTGGAGAAAAGCAGGCCCTCAAAGTGAGTAGAAAATGCAAAAGTGTATATATTTGGAGGTATGGGTCATTATATGTAACAAATCTAAGAATGACATCCTACCTATGGTATAACTGCATGTATAAAAAGAAAAGAAATCCATTAAAAGTAGTTATTTCTGAAAATCATAAAAACACAAGTGATACATTTTACAATCAAATTAATTTATAGGTGGTTTTCCAGATGCTAAGAGAAGTAATCTAAAATAAAACAATCTAAAATGCATAATTTACAGTTAAGTCAGAAACAAGGGCTCACCAACAGAATCCAAAAGTATCTCTTTCAATGCATAGATACATTCTAAAGTATATTTAAATATTTGCATAAACCATTGCATAGTTTTTCTTGAAAAAAATTAATGGTAGCTGATTTTACTTACCCATATGACAATTTCAACAGAGGGTAAAGTAAATAATTTTAATATCATATTGGGCTTTATTACTTTATTTTGAAAGCTTTAATAGAATTTTTACAGGTGCTATGATGCATAGCAAAATTTAAAGCAAAATTTCATGTGTTCCTTAATATCATATATGCATAGACTGCTGTATTAGCAACATGTCTTATTGATTTGCTGTAATCAATAACTCTAGATGGACACATCAAGTCAAAGTTCATAGTTAATATTAGATTTCACTATTTGAGTGTATTCAATGAATTTGGACAAAAGTGTACTGTATAATGATAATGGGGTTAAGACTTGTGTTGAATATTTATTAGATAAAGTAAATTTAGGGCAAAAAGAAAGCCTTAATTTTGATTTTCCTAGTTTTTTACTTCCACAAAGTAGAGAGTTTGAGAAAAATCTCAAAGAAGGTTGTATTTTTGGAACCTAGACTAAACATTAGGGATGGGAACATAGGGTGGTGCTTTGGAAAATTCTATATGCCTAGAAACAAATCCATCATGTGTTTCATGTTTTACCTTATTTATATCTGTTGTCTTTATCTTAAAAATGGTCATGATTTTGGTTAATGGGTTGGCTGGTTGGTATTTTAGTCAATTTTCCATCAGTATGAAAAAAATAGCTAAGATAAACTACTTATAAGGAAAAAAATTCAATTTGGCTCATGTTTTTTTAGAAGTTTCAATCCATGATTGCTTGGCCTGGTGGCTTTGTTTCTTGGGCTACACAATATATCATGGTGGGAATATGTGATAAGGAGCTCTTTCCTCTCTGATGGTGGCCAGGAAGCAAAGCAAAAGAGAGGAAAGTGTCAAGTATTGCTGAAAAGCCTTCTTTGAGACTTAAGGTGTATTCAACAGTAAAACCTTCTAAAAATACAAATACAAAACAAAACAAAACACCATGGCAGCAATGGGGGAAAGAGGTGGGAAACAAAAACAAAGAAGGAAACAGGCTCCCAATATCCTCTTTAGGGTGACCATCCCAATAGCCTAACTTTCTTCCACTGCGTGCCACCTTCTGAAGGATTCAGCACTTCCCCATGGCACAACGAGACTATATCCAAATTTTTAGCATATGTTTCGTTAGAGGGCACTTAAAATCTAAATCAAGCAATTGGTTAACAGTTTGGCTCTCCAAGAATATTGAAATAATCATATTTTATATATATATATATAAAATATATATGTATTCAAATTGTAGTAACAACTGACTAAAAATGAGGAGGATTTTTTTTAACCCTAACTAATAAAATTGAACTGATGCAAATGGTTTTCATGTTTTTTATTAGCAAGACAAGTTTAAATTATTTCCTTGGTATTCACACTGTATTAAAAGTCACTGTCTACTGAAAACATCAACAGAACATTAACTGTAAAAAATATATACAAGTCTTTGTATTCTTAAAGATTTCTAATATTGCAACAGTCAGGGAAGAAGAAAACATTTTGCTAAGTGAAAAGTGGACAAATGTCATTTGTAGAAGATAATAAAATAGCAGTTTATGAGATATTTCTCAGTATCTGACAGCTTTTATTGTAAAATTGCTCCTCGTAGGTCCTGATTAACCATGAGTGACTATCATTTTGGTGTAATATTCATATATTGAATTGTAAAAAAATCAATGTTTTTTAAAAAATGAAAAAGCAAGTTTTAAGTACACTGAATTAAAAATATTTATGCAGAGAAGGTGATGGTTGGTATGAACATTTAAAGGACACTGGCAAATACACTATGCAAGAAGAACTTTGACTGATGGTCTGAGTTTGGCCTATATTCTCAATAAAAACAGTTTAAAAAAAAAGAAAAAAGGTCTTTTTGAATATAAACATGATCTGTCTATTCTACTGTTGTCCAATTAAGATTTTTTTACAATTGTTTTCAATACGGTGTATGTGGTTGGTTCTGTTTATCGTTTAATGTAAATTAAAATACATTCATTTGAGTTTATTGTATTTTTTTTCTGCTAGACTGAAAACATCTTGATATGTTGAGTTAGTTTGTGCACTTTAGTGCTGATCCCAGGGAGGCTGGAAACAACATAATCTTTTAGAACCTGAGGTTTATGTCCTATAACAAAGACATAATATAACCTAAATGTTAAGTGTTGTATTTAAATGCCCTCAAATTAGTTCCATCATTTAAAGAACTTTATTGGGATTTCATGGGAACATTGTAAGAAAAGCCCTCTGGGGATAGTTCTACTACAAGAATTATGTTCTTAGTTTATTGTAAGAATGAGTTTTAATTTAAAATACCTGCTATGGGCCCAAGTAAACTCAGCACACACTATCTGTTGAAACTTCAGAGGATTTCAAGAGTGACTTGGTAAATCATTATAGTCTTTTCTCAAAATGGTGATAAAGTTTGCAATTTTCTACATATTTTTTCTTATTGCTAATTAGAGAAAAGGAAGGAGAAGAGAGATTATTAGAGAGAAGACAGATAGAAATATTTTTTAAAAATTGAATTAAAATTTTGGGATTAGAATTTATGCAACTTTTTAAGATTGTGCTATCCGTAAACTATAGCCTAAATCAGAATTTTTTCAGTAGAGATAATGAAAAAATAGAATGACGTAAGCAGACAAATTCAATCTGTGAACACACTACAGATGATTAATACTATTAAAATATTAAAGTAAAAATCAGTTACAATTTTATTTGACTGTTTCTCTGGAAAATTAAAGGGAATTTAAAAAAAGATTAACATTAAACTAAGAAGTGTACACTTTCGTTTTTAGTGTTATTTTCAAAATATGATGACACTTTATGTGTCAGAGACTGGTTAAATTTTCACACAACAAAATTTTTTTATAAGCACATATTTTATGTTATTATTTAACTAGAAGATTGTGTTCTGTCCAGTAGAAAATGAGATGAGGTGCTGTATTCCTCTTCTGCTGACTTGATAGAGACAAATACTTTTTCTTGGAAGGCATTTGTGAAAGACTAGGTTCCAATTGTGGGATCTGGTTTCTAAATCAAATCTTGAAAGGAACCCTTTGTTAATCAGGCATAATCTACTCTGGAAGGAGTTTAAATAAACTTTTCTTATAAGTAAGTATAAACAAGTATTATCAACAGCTATTAAATGTGGAGTTAGTGAACTTTTAAATTGTTTTGAACTGAAAGGTACCTTAGATATTGAAAAACTAAAGGGTAAGTAAAATATGGGTAATTTCAAAATTGAGTACAGCATTATGAGAAAAATCATTTTTCAAACACTAAGAAAAATTGTTACAATTTACTACAAAATGCACTGGCAATTTAAAACTATTAGATAACAGGATAATGTAGTACAAAGAGAAAGGGGAGAAGAATTAGTATTATTAGGTTACACTTTCTGACTGAATTGCTATGTGATTTTTTAAAAACAAATTAATTAAAATTTCCTATTTGCAATTTCCTTGTTCATGAATTGGAAATAGTAAATCTTCTGAATATGACTCTGAGGAGAATAGGATGAAAGAGATATAGTCTTTGGCAATGTACAGTGCATAGTCATCACATTAATTTTAGTTCTCTCTTACTCTAGGTAATCAGAGAAAAATAAGAGATAATAAAAGAAATATATTTAGTCTAAACAACTAAATTCTAATGCAAGAATGAAGTATTTTTAGGATAACACAGAATTCTACTTAAGGCTGTCTGTCACCATTGATTTTAAATCTGTTAACACAGAAATTCAGACTTAATTTACTGTGCACCATGTACAATATAACATTGTTTATTTTTTAGAATTTCAACACTATTTTTACTGAAAAGTGTTTTATCCTAATGAAAGTTCATTATAATTTTGGTAGATTGTAATTTTAATTTCACTTTTAATATTATGATAATTTTAATTTTACAAAAATAATAAAAATAATAGTAAATGTTTATTAATTGCAATATAGATGTTATTCACCTAAGAAGTATCCACTTACTATTTTAGCTAATCTTTGCATCAACCTGAGAAGTATTATTACTCTCATTTTATAGATCAATAAACTGGAGTTTATGAAGCTAAAGTAATTTGCCTCATATTATCCAATTAATAAGTGATAGAGTTGTCTGCAATCAGGCAATTTCCTACCAGATTTATTAGTAAGACCATCAATTTACTTTGACTAAGAATGCATGGAGTACTAAATGAATAGATACAAGTATTTATTGAGTTTTAAGTTTGATTGATTATTTGGAAAAAATGTATATGTGACTATTATACAACTGGATGCAATAAAATGGCACAATTATTTTGAACTTCCTGAGTACTATATTTAGATGTAGCATTAGGGGAGATGACCTTTACCAAGAGCCCAAGAGAGAAAGATTGCAAAGTGTTTAAGTAACTGAGACAAACACTAAGTGTCAGTGTGTGCGTTAGTCATTTTCCCATTGCTGGGACAAAATACCTTTCACTCTCAACTTAAAGGAAGTCAGGTTTAATTAGGCTCATATTTTGGAGGATTCAATCCATGGTCAGCTGACTCTAAGGCAAAAGCAGCATGGGGAAAAGGTGCTGTCTTCAGCAATATATTTAATTATGAACTCTGCAATGCTACTTTACCAATGAATATAGCAAACCTCCTCCCAATCCAATCACTTTCTGAAAGCCTCATGAAATTTTAGTAGACATTTTAGATCTAAAACATAGCATTTGCCTTTGGCTCCCAAAGGGATCATATTCATCTCATTATGCAAAATGAATTTAGTCCATCTATAATAGTCACCAAAATCCTAACCTTTGCAGAATCTTTGAAAAGTTCAAATCCAAGATCTCCTCTGAGATTCAAGGCAAAGTCTTAGCTGTGAACCTTTATGAAAATAAACAGGATAGTTAAATACATCCAACATACAGTGGCACAGAATAAATATTATTTCAAAAGATAGTACTGATAATAGAAAGGAATTAGATGAAAGCAAGTATAAAACTCTACATGGACTACCTTTAATCCTGTAGTCCATATCCAGCACCCAAGGCAGATTGTGATAAATTGTGAGTTCCAAAGGACTTGGATAGCACTTCTTCTATGGCCTTGCTGGTTGCAGCCAATATGACCTGTCTCTTAGGCTGGATTCACTCGCTGTCTGCTGCTTTCTTCAGCAGACATTCACACAATGTTTGCTAACCCTTTAAGTTTTCTTTGAATATGAGGGTAGAGGCTTCTGTGAACCTATGACTTTTGCACTCTACATTCCTGGATAACCAGCAAGGTCTGCCACAAGCTTTAGCAGTAGCCTGACCCGTTTGGATTATTGTTTCAGTAGTGTCTAAGTAACTGGATGCCTAAACTCTGGGAAACATCTCCTTAGCCTTGAATGAGCAGGATTCATGAGGCTTCTCCAAAAGTTTTTCAAGGAAGTTGGCCCTTGCTTGAACTTGTAAAGGCTCAGATCTGGCTAATTCTTGAGATGACTTCCAATCATCTTTCATATTTTCTGTGTACAAAACACTTGGTTTGTTTTTTACTGCTAATGTGTGTGTTGATTTGCATCCTGCTACTTTGCTGAAATTGGTTATTAATTCTAAGAGTTATTTTGGTGGGGTTCCTTGGGTCTTCTATGTAGAGTACCATGTTATTACAAACAATGACAATTTGAGTTCTTTCTTTCCTACATGAATCTGTTTTGTTTCTTTCTCTTGCATAATTGTTCTGGTTAATATTTCAAGTGCTATATTGTATAGCAGAGGTGATAGTGAACAACCTCATCTTGTTCCTTATTTTAGGTGAAATGCTTTTTTTTTCCCCCATGGCCTTCATCTTTTTCAGGGTTGATCCTTCTATACCTGTTTTTTTCAGAGATTTTATCATGAAGAAGTGTTGGATTTTGTTGAGAGATTGTTTTGCATCTATTTATATGATCACAGGGTTTTTTACTTTGCTCCAATTTTTGTGCTGTATTGCATTTATTGATTTATGTATGTTGAACCATCCATGCATCTCTGGAATGAAATCTACTTGCTTGTGATGTATAATGTTTTGAAAATATGCTGCATTCTGTTGGCTAATAACTTGCTGAGGATATTTTCATCTGTGTTTATTAAAGAGTTTGGCCTACACTTCTTTGTAGTAGTTGGGTCTTTATCTGGTTTTGGGATCAGGGTGATACTGGCTTCCATAAATGAATTTGGGAGCATTCCATTCAATTTCTTTGAACAGCTTGAGGATTATGTGTGATAGAACATCTTTAAAGGCTTTGTAGCATTAAGCCATGAATCTATTAGGTCCTGGGCTTTTTGTGAGTTGGTAAATTCTTTTTTACTGAGTCAATTTCATTGCTTGTGATTGGGTTGTTCATATATTTGCATCTTCTTGGGTTAGTTCTGGTAGCTTGAATATAAGAATCTATTTTTTCAAAATTTTCTAATTTGTTGGAATATAATTTTTCAAAATAGTTTCTTTCTTCTGTACTTTGACACTGTTGTGATTTCACCTGTTTCATTTCTAATGGCATTGGTGTCTTTTCTCTCTTTCTCTTGATGAGTTTTGCCAAGGGTTTGTCTATTTTATTTATTCTTTCAAAGAAGTAGCTCTTCAATTCATTATTTTTTACCGCTTTTTTTTTTAGTTTCAATTTCATTGATTTCCACTCTCATCTTTATCATTTTCCTCCTTAATTTCGGTGTGAGACTAGTTTGTTATTTCTTAAGTATCTTAAGATTTCTCATAAGGTGTTTTTTTTTTTAACATTTATTTATTTATTTAAAATCCAAAATGATAGGGGCACTTAGCTCTGGCTGTCATAAGGTATTTTATTTGGACTTTCTCTGTTTCCCTAATGTGAACATTAACTGCAGTGAACTTTCCTCTTAGAAGTGCATTCAAAGTGTCCTAGACTGTGACTAATGTTTGGAATATGCAAAGAATGAAAACAAACATTAAACCACATAAAATTAAAGACCCAGTCAAGAAATGGGCCGCAGAAATAAACAGACATTTTGCAGAAGAATTTATACAAATAGTCAACAAATATATGAAAAATGTTTAAAATCTCTAGACATTAGAGACATGCTAATTAAAACAGCGCTAGGATTTCATCTTACTTGAGAAAGAATGACAATCATTAGTAAATCAAACAATAACAAATGCTGGTGTGGCTATGGTGATAAAGAAACCCTCCCTTATTATTGGTGGGAATGCAAACTAGTGGAACCACTATGGAAATCAGTATAGTGGTTTGTCAAAGAATTGAAATTAGAAATCCAATATGACCCAGCTATCCCCGGCTATCCCCTTCCTCCCCAAATAAGTTGTCATCAGACTACAGTGGTATGTGTATACCAATGTTTATAGCAGTATAATTTATAATAAGTAAATCCTGCAAGCAGCCTTTGTATCCATCAACAGATGATTGGATAAACAAAATGTGGTATCTATACAAAATGGCATGCTAGTAGGCTATTAAGAATTAGAAATTTGAGGTATTTGTAGGAAAATGAATGCACCTGGAAAATATATTATTGAATGAGATAAGCCAGACACACAAGTTTAAATACCATATGGTATCTCTCATTTTAGTAAGGTAAAGTAAAAAGAAAAAAATGATACAGGATAGATAGAAAGAGACAAGAAAAGTGATCCAAGGGAACAAGGAGAGGGGTTAGAAGGAGGCAAGGGGGAAATAAAAGCAATAAAGATGTGCCATGTACCAGATCCTAATAACTCCAATCAATGTAAATATTATATGCCATAACAAGAGTTAAAACCCAAGTATGAAAAAGATGATAAGGGAACAGAGAAAGGGGAGGGGGAGGGAAGGGAAAGAGAACAAGCTATAATATGTACATGTGATCACTTCCCAAGATGACTATAAACTGCATGAATTGCAAACACTTAGTAATAACATGTGAAAAAGAAAAAAAGAGAAAAGATATTAAAAAGTGTAATCAAAGCACACACACACACACAAACCACTTGGCTGAAGTTGGGACATGATGATTCAAGACATTTAATTTCATGCATAGCCATTAAGTACTAAGCTAACTTAGCAGAGATTTTTACAATCACACCTGAAGTAAAATACAGAATACACAAAGTTATTCCCAGAGTATAACTAAAAAATTCAGCAAAAAGAGAGCAGCAAACAATAGTAGTAACAGTAAACTTTAGGAAATGAGATGACTTACAATCACATCACATTACATGTTTACCTTAAAATACCCAGTTTTAATATAACAATTATTTGGCTTACACAAATAAACAATGAGAAGAAAGCCTGGTCTACACATAGAAAAATAACAAATGACCAACAGAAACTATTCTAGAGGCAGTGGCCTTAGTAGAGGAAAGCTTTGTATCAATTTCTATAATTTGGTTCAATAAGAATGAGAAATATCAAAAAAGTAATGAAAGATATCACAGAGTGAGTGAAAAGTATGGGAAGGCTGTCTCACTGAGTACAGAATACAGAGCAAGAAGGACAGAAGTGATGTTTAAAAAAAACTTCCAAATAGCCTGGGTAGAAAAGTACAGTGATGCAAATTAACAATTCAGTAAGAAAACATATTTGAAAAAGTAGAAAAATCAGATAAGTGAAATATTGATCAACTGATAGCTTCTAATCTCAAAAACAAAGAAAGACAAATGAAAACTGAACAGAGCTGAGAGATCTGTGGAACACCAAGAAACATACCAACACATCCATAATAGCAGTTGGCTGGGGGGAGAAGCAACAGAAAGGGGCAGAAAGAATGGTAAAAATCCAATTTATTTTATTTTACATTTAGTTTTTATGCATACATGGTTACACAGCATAATTGCATTTCTTTTTTCCCCAATTTTCAAGCACTTTAATTTAAAAACTACATCAGATATGTATTTTTTCAATGATCACATTGGTGTATCTTGCATTATACCTTATACCCACTAAGTGCCTTTCTTGCATAATCTTTGAAACCAATTTTTCAGCTTTCCAAATGTTGATCTGCAACCAAGTAGTTTCCTTATATTTTATGCAAGATTATCACCTCAACTTTTATTTATTTATTTATTTATTATTTATTTTTATTTCTATTAGTATATGTTTGCAATTCATAATATTTGCATTCACCATAGGGGATTGTTACATGTACATGAACCATTTCAGTTGTGTTCTTTTTTTCCCCCTCCTTCCACTTCCTTTTAGTTTCAAGCATCAGGATCATTTATTTATTTTATGAGAACTTATAAAGTAAATTGTCATATGTATTGACTGAAAAGCAGATCGAAAGGCAAAGAACATGTAAGACAATTGTACTAAGCCAAGGCATACTTTCAGACATTGTCTTCACTGAGTTACAGTACCTTTTTCTTTCTCTTTCTTTCCATTATGAGTCTTTTATTTCAATATATATTTTTCATATAAGAGGAACTATGTATTTTTAAAATTTGTGTGTCTGAGTTATTTCGCTTAATATTATGATCTCAAGGTGCATCTATCTACCTACAGGTGGTTCACATCTATAATTTTTATGGCAGAGTAGTACTCCATTGGTTATAAATACCATATTGCATTTTACTCATCCATCCAGTGATGCATATTTAGGCTGTTTCCAAGATTTAGCTATTATGAATTGTACTTACATTTCTTGTGGGGAGTTGGTGTGTGTATGTAACACAGCTTCTTTTTTTAAAAATTCCTTTTCCCTTGTTTCCCTCCTTCTATCTCTTCATTTCCTTCCTATTTGAACACAGTCTATGTCCCTACATACAATTATGTCTTTCATTTTGCTCTTTATCTTTATTTTGGGTTTCTTATACAAGAGAAACCATCCAGTATTTAAGCTTGTGTGTCTGAATAATTTCACTTATTTTTCTACAGATAACCCATTTATCCTTCTTTATGTCAGAGTAGTACTCTATTGTATATAAATGCCACTTTTTCTTTATCAGTTCTTCTGTTGATAGACACAAAATTTGAAATTTGATGATAAACATTAATCTTCACCTCCAGGTATCTTAAAGGAACTCTTTAACATCCATGCAAGAGATCCACATCCCCATATTTCAGAATCAAACTTTAAAACCCAACTGCAATAACAGGAGTAATTTTCCATTTGAAAGCTGTTATCATTAAATAATATCAGATTTTTCATCAAATCCTTGAAACTTTAAGGCAGAAAGATGACATATCTAAAATATTGAACAGGGGAAAGTAGAGAA
>RJWT010023315.1:0-16858 GCA_004365215.1 Cuniculus paca | reverse complement strand
ATTCACCATGGTCTGACAATAATAATCATTATAATGATAACTTTTTCTGATTACAATAGGCAATATTTATGAGATATGATAAAATATACAATGAATGTTAAATTAGAAATTTTTTATTACAGTAAAAGACACATTGCCATTAATCTCCCTTGTGTCTCCCCCTCACTTGGAACACACTTATCCCATTATTATTGCCACTTTCTGAAACAATTCTGGAAGTCCTTTTTCATGTGTGTCTTTGCAACATGTAATAAAAAAAAAATACAGTGAATGCTGCTGCTGAGTGCCATCCAACAGAAAGCCTGGCTCATTAAACATTACAGAGTGTCCTTATCCACCTTTTTCATCGGATCTGGCACCATGCAACTCCTGTGTCTTCCCCAAAATCAGAGTGGCCATGGAAGGTAAACATTTAGAATTGATTCAGGATGTTAAGGTAGCTACAATGGTGTAACTAAAGAGATTCATGACAGAGGACTGCAGCACACTTCAGAAAGTGACAAGAACAATGGAATAAGTGTGTTTGAAACAAGGGGGAGTATTTTGAACACTCAGTGAGCCCTGTTCATCATTTCCTTTAACCTGAACCATGCCTTAGTGAGTTACCTCTATTTTGCCCATCCAAGATTTGAAAATGATGCTTACTAGCTAGGTAACTAAGTCAGTAGCCAAATGTGAGGCTGGTATTTAAAACTAGAGTAAATCAATAACATAGATGGCTGTGTGATCCTAGCCAGCACACTTGTAATGACTAGCGCATGAATCCCTAAGATAGTTTGAAACATGGATTTGAAATTTGAGACCCAACGAGGTCATCAGATTAAAAAAAAAAAATCAAAGATCAGGCTAGCTTTCAGGGGATGCGTGGGGTTTGGAAGTAAGAGAGCACTGCTGTCACCCACATGGAGAATTTATCCTGAGTCCCATTCCTGGTGCTTAGATGTCCCAACCTGAAGCTGAAGAAGCCACAGTGGGTGGACGAGCTATGATGGTGGACACCCTGGTGGTGGTGCTCTACTTCCTCACCACAGCAGGGATAATTTATGATGTTATCGTTCAACAACCATAGCTCTGTGACAGATGAACACAGACATCGGAGGATAGTACCTTTCTTGGTTTATTGAGTAAATGGACGCTATATCACGGAAGGACTAGCATCTGGCTTCCTGTTCACAAGGGGAGGTTTAGGTTTCATAATCTTGGACCAATCCAATGCACCTTAGTAGATTGCTTCTTCTTCTATTCACTGGACTCATCTGTGTCCTACTGAGTTCTTGTGTGGCTAGAGTATTTATGAGAATGAAACTTCCAAGCTATGTGATAGCTTAAAGTGCCTTTGGAGAAGAAATCAATGGATATGAACTTTCTCCTGTTAATGAAATATTAAAGGCTGTACCAGTCCTCAACAATGAAATATGGGGAAGAACAAAGAGCAGCAGTAAAAAAAAAAAATCAAGTGAAAAGGAAGCATCGAGGAAGCATTAACACTCGGAATAGAATTTTCTGATATCAGAGACAAGTTTGTCACAGTGTTTTTCTCCAGCTGACCTGTTCTGATGTACCCGCGATGCTCAGCGGCGACTGCCGCACAAGCTGAGTGAAGAGCGGGGCACACTGGCACTGATGGGAGTGGTGACAAAAGAGATAAAGGGGAGCATTCATCACCTGCACCTCACTGAGGCCAACCCATGTGAAGAACTTCATGAGAAGGATCCTCTGCTTGCCATGGCTGTCACCCATCAGAAGCACAGAAGTGAATGGATTCCCCTGTGGCCTGCAGAACTGCTGGACCCTCTCCAGCCCACGGGACCCTTTGGCCAACGCTGACTTTCTTATCTTCTGGCTGACAGCGTGGAGACTTAAGGCAGCTGGATTCTTTCTGGGCATCTGGCACACTTACTCATTCCTTCCTGAATGGGAACTTGGGGCCTCAGACTCAGCACTGGTGACACCAGCAGTTCTGACCCATCTGCCCTCCTTGCCTAATTGCAGATTCTGTTTAAGCAGAGGCTTCAGAACCACTGAATTTGAAATAAATCAGCAGGATGCAGGTGGGCCGCCCGGGGTTTATGAGTGTTGGAAAACTGCACCTTACGGTTGGCCAGTAATCAGAGATAGTACAGCTGTGTATAGTGAGAAGGGACCCAAGGAACATCAGGCCCCCACCTTTCATGCTCCCCCTTTTTGGCTGAGTCTGATTCTGATGCGGATTAGTTGATCTGTGCCTCTGCCTCCTAGGACCTCCCTACCCAGAAAGCCATTTACAAGGGGGCCGGGGTAAGCTGCCGATGGAGATCCAACTTGCCAGGAATTTAGGTTTATCCTGTTATGTTTGATCCCGGCTACAAACTCTATTTTCTGTACAATTAGACTAAAGTTTTCACTGTGGGTGTTTGGCAAAACAAATTAAATGAAAAGTAAGGTTTTTTAAAAAAGTAAGAAAATCCAAACTTGACCAATAGACTGTTTCCGGTGTCTTCTCTGCTTCTCTCATGTTGAGGAAACTTCTAGCATCTATTCCCTGTGAGTCCATAGCAAAGCCACTCCCTCCTGCTATGCACAGTGACAGGTAGCTCCCTGGAGTCTGGCACTAGGTGGACTGATGAATTTTTTTTGTCTCCACCTGAAGTTTTGCTCTTTAACTTATTTTCCTTCAAATAATTAGATGTTTGTTGGTTTACACAATGATGCTTACTATTTAATAGCATGGACTGTCATGCTAGTTTGTCAGTTTACAGTGAAGAATAAAACCTATGCAAGCTACAAAACTTTTATCAGCCTGGCCATCACACTGTGTCTCCAGAGGCCTTGGAAGTTGGATTATAATCAGCAGGTTGCTTGAAGAGCATGGAAGCAGAACAAAGAGAGGTTGATAAGTCATAGTTTTAGCAGTGTCAGGCTAAGAACCCCTGTTTCATCTCATCTCCAGGGGGATGGGCTTGTCAGTGGTAGTGGAATAGCCAAAGTCTGAATCCTTTAGCTTGATCTCAAAGGATGTGGCAGAATTTCCAGTAACTCTTACATGAGCCTTGAGGA
The DNA here is from genome assembly GCA_004365215.1 of Cuniculus paca. NCBI lineage: Eukaryota > Metazoa > Chordata > Mammalia > Rodentia > Cuniculidae > Cuniculus > Cuniculus paca. Next base: position 13,822 of record RJWT010023315.1, on the reverse strand, counting down.
ATATGGACCACCATGAGAAAGTACTTCCTTTTTCTTTTTTGTACTTCTTCATCTGTCTCCTCCTTCCTCTTCCTTCTCTCCTCTTTCTTTCTCCCCCTCTCCCTCCTTCTCTCATTTCCTCTTTCTGTTATATCTTTTTACATAACACTAGCTAAAATATAGACCAAAAATATCATTCATTTTATAAGTGAGATGCCAGCGTATCCAGAAATACAGAATAGAAAATGTGAGAGCTAAAAAAAAAAAGACAAGGATGAAGACATCACAACAGACCTCGCTTCACAGAGGACTCCTTACAGTCCTAGCAGTTGATCTGGTAATCACATTTGTATGTTAGGGCAAACCATGTCCTTACAGGAAAACCCTTCTCTTTTCCTGAAAAAATTCAGATGTTTATTTTACTAAAATTTTAACTTGGAAATCTTAACAAGAGTGTCATTTGGATAGGTCGAGTGAGATTTTCATCTATGTTTTATAGTGAGAACAAGTCATGAGATAGGACTTCAGAATATGTGTTTTAATGTGATGTGGTACTGGTTGATTTGACTGCACACACATCCAAATGACATTGTAAATTAATTATTTCACTAATTTTCTTAGTTTATTTGTATTTATGTGTGTATATATTTACATAAACAGAAAGTATCTACTGGGGTGACCCTGGAAACTTCAAGGAAAAAACAGTAAGACTTAGATTTCAGTGAATGGTGCAAGCAATCATGCTTTCTACTGTCATAAAAATTCTCGTAGTCCTCCAGAGCCATGTTCCTTGAAGAAAGAGATCACGTGGAATGGTAACAAGATTTCATGGCCTTAAAGCCAGATGGACTTGAACAGAAGCTCTATGCAGAGCAGTTCATGGTCTTGGACAACTCATTCGATAGATCTTAACCTTCATTTATCAGCTGAAGATGCAAGATGCCCCTCAGACACCCTGACTGTGTCTCTTCTTGTTGGTGCCACCCCAGGAAGGTAGGTGGATGCCAATACTTTGGGACACTAATGGCACGTAACAGAGGTTGTGAAAGGCGACAAGGTGACAACTTTCCTTCGAGATTTCCAGAAAATCGATAGGGCCTGTTACTTGCAGTTGCTGTGGCAGAGAAAGCCAATCCTGGGAAACAGAAGAGAGGTTGAGTCCTGGAGATAGGGAGATGATGGTATTTTGGTGATGAATGTTAAGATGACTGAATAAGAGCTATGTGTCCAGGTTAGTAATGAAGTGAGTGGAGCCCCCTGTACCATGGGCCCGATTGCCTAAAGGTTGCTTTCCAAACACCTGTAAACTACCCAGGTTCTCACATGTCTCAGAATCCTGACTATGACTTCTATTGACTCTTTAATCATTTTAGGGAAAAGGGACCAATGTCTAGATTTAGAAAAACAAGGTTATGTGCCATTTCTTGTCCCTGAGTATTGTAGAGCAAATGTATCACTGTAACTTAATGTTTACTAAGCAGGATCATTCAGAGAATTAGAGATGATGTACATCGGGCAGTTGGTATAGTGTCTGGCACACAGTAGGCACTATGGGAAATTATCAGTAATCATTATTTAAATTGCTTTTGTTTCATCACCAAAATGATCTTCATCCCAAGATTAGTGGAGTTGGGGCTGCTTTTCTTTTCACACTAAAGAGTAGTTCATGAAAGATTCTAGAATGCTGGAATTGATAGAATCCTGTGTTACTGTGAGGCTAGGCAATAATAAATAGGCACCCAAGGGTGATGACTTAGCACGCTAGACATTTATTTCTTAATTCCTTAAAAGTGCAGGACAGTTTTTTTTTTTTTTTGCAGCACCGCGGATTGAACTCATGACCTTGCACTTGCCAGGCAGGCACTTAGGCCACTGAGCTAAATCCCCAGCCCTTGTCTTTTTGAGTCACTATGCCATTCAGGCTGGCCTTGAGCTCACTTTGTTGCCCAGGCTGATTTTGAACTCACAACGATCCTCCTGTCTCAGCCTCCCGAGTGCTGGGATTACAGGCGTGAGCCACCACGCCTGCCAAGTGCAGGACAGTTTATGAGGAGTGGTCAGGTTTTTTGCTCCTCTTATTCTTTCTGGGACTCAGACTGACAGGATTCCACTATCTCCAACAGATAGATCCCAGTGTAGCACTGGGGGATCCTCAGCTGAGTCTCCAGAGGTGGTAAAATCATGGGTGAGCGCCTCCAGGAGATGGGACGGGCCAGCCCCACAAGCAATGCACTTCATTCTGTTCACATGCCCTCAGCCACAACTCAATCTCAGTGCAATCCTTACTGCAAAGGAGGGAGGGAATGCAGTACAGTTATATGTCCAGAAGATAGGAAAAGAAGGATTTCAGTGTTTGTCAAGTTAGAGATTATTTATTCTGGCCCATTTCTTCATTTGATTGACTTCAGCTGTGAAATGTGGAGCATGGTTGCTGAGAGTGAACTTCTCCTGTAGAACTGCTTCGTGAAATGTTGCCCGTATGCAGAACATGGCACATATTTGACTAAGTCTCCATAGCTTCCTGCACCTGAGAGCTTCAAAATCCCATCATGCATATTCTCTTTTATTTTGCCATAATTCACTTATAATGACAAAATCGATTGGACATGCAAAAGAAAATCTAATTGGAACAAGAGTTGGCTTTACTGAGTCCTGTTGGCTTGGTGACAACTATAAAATATATGCATTGTCATTCTCCCCTCTCTGGTTGACCCCAATCCATCCACCTATACATGCTTAATCTCTCTCAGCAGCATCATGTGAAATCAAACATTCCTTGCACTCTTTTCTAAATTGCATACAACCAGCTAGCAGGCAAATGGGCTGTGAGGTGAGGGTGGGAATTTACATACGGAACCTGTTAATATACTATACAAATGAGGGTCCTGTGGGGAATGTTAATTCATTTTCTACACTGAATGGCCATGATCACTGTCAATTTTCACCATGGCAAGATCTAAATGGAAATGGCAAGCTTGGAGATAGATAGCGTATGAAATGGGACCTGATGAAACTTTAGGAAGGGTTAGTTATCACGGACATGTCCCATAAAGTAGAAGATTTTAAAGCTTGGGATTAAAAGCTTGAAAATGAGTTCGGGCGTGGTAGCTCACACCTGTAATCTCAGCGCTCGGGAGGCTAAGGCAGGAGGATTGTTGCAAGTTCAAGCCCAGCCTGGGCTACAAAGTGAGCGCAAGGCCAGCCTGAACTGCATAGTGAGACTTTGTCTTCAAAAGACAAAAAAAAAAAAAAAAAAAAAGTCATTTTACGTATTTCTTGAAGGAGGTAGTGAGGAATTGAAATCTTTTAAAGCAATGTTTAAATTTACCAAATTTTAAAATTGGAAACATTTCCAGAGTACGATTGTGAAACTGCATGATCTTTTTTGTAAGCCCCTAAGAAACATGACAGGGCATAGTTGGGCAGAGCATGTGACCTTTTTCGAAACTGCCAACTGGTTGCTTGATTCTTTATTGGTGCAGTCATTGATTTATTGGTTTAACTGGGATTAAGTTTGTGCCTAAAATTTGCCAGGCACAAAGCCAAAATTATAAGACGAATACTCATAGATCTGTGAGCAGGTGTACATGTAAAACGGTATCCTTGCACCAACAGCTGCAGTTGAGACCTCTGTAAAATGTTTTCAGAGTCAAGTGAGGGAGCAACTCCCTTTCTCAAGAGCGACTAACAGTTTACCTGATGGAGCAAATGGCGAAAAGTGTAACTATTTGTGAGACACAGGTGTTGGGATAAGGTAAGGGTAGCAAGGGATAAAACTGGGAAGAATGTTTAAGCAAACTTGTTGAGAACATTTCATTGTGGACATGGTGGCTGTAATCTCAGCACTCTTGGAAGCTGGGGCAGGAGGATGGAAAGACCAGCCAAGCCCGGGAAAAGCAGCGAGACCCTGTCTGCAAATAAAAAAATACAATTAAAGAAAGGGCTGGGGATGTAGCTCAGTGTGAAGGTCCTAGGTGCATCCCTAGTTAAGAAAAAAAACCTTTCACATAATCATAAGGTGTTAAGTTTTATCATGAAGGTTAGACAAGTGTTTTAAACCTAATCAATTCTGGTTCACTAAACTAATTATTAATTCAGTAAACATGTATTAATCATCCAGTGTGCAAGCTACTTGACTTTAGAAGCATAACACTAAGTAAAATGTAGTTTCTGCACCCAAGAACTTATGGTTTGCTGAACAGAGATGGTTTTAAGATGGGGAAAGATTTTACTTGCTCATGCTATTGACCCTTTCCAAATTCACTTCCTATCACCAGTAGTATCGTCATCTTTGATGTGGGTTATGGATGTCTTACATCATGTGCTTTTGAAAACCCTGCTATTTTATCATGTGGTTTTGGAAACACTGCTATTTTATTGTTACATGACAAAACTATGTAAGAACAATGCACTTAATATATAAGCAAGAAAAAGTTTCTAGTCTGCCCTTTTAATCTGCTTGCCTCCTCCCCACCCTCGTCCTGTATTGGAGACTGGAGCTGCCCACAATGACAGCTGTGACTGTACACTGACCATGCTCCTCTGTGTGTGTCCTGAGGGACGGATGCATCCCCCCACATCCACCATTACAGTATGAGGTGTAATTGCAGAGCCAGATGAAGTGCAGGCAGAGGTCTTCTGCGGGCCTTCCTGTGTGTGGGAAGGGGATGCTTTCTGGAGAAGATTTTGGGACTGTGGACAGGGAAAGAGCTTTTCAAGCAAAGGACAAGCTGAGGAGCATCAGGTGTTTCAGAAGGGTGGCTCTGGCTGCCTTTTGGAGGAAATATTGGAGGGCGGAAGCAGAGAAACACAGGGACTCCTTGGTGAATGAAAGGTTTTGAAGATGGGTTTTGAAGATAGTGTTCAGGCTCATTCAATCAAGATCTAGTCCCTGGATTTAAGTGAGATGTGGAAGGGATAAGCTTTGACTCATCAGAACTTTTCAGAAATTCATGGTCTTGTTTCAAGACATTTCGAAGGCTAGTAGGGTAGCTCAGCTAGCATGCATAAGACCTTGGGTTCTGTCCCCTGCACCAGTAAAACACACACACACACACACACACTCCCCCCCCCCGTCTCTCTCTCTTGCAACAATGAACATTGTGACCCCAGTATAAACCGCTGTTATGGTTTGAATGTGTCCTTTAAAGTTCATGAGTTGGAAATCTAATGCCCAAATTCATATGCTAATGGGTCTGATAATAAGATTTTTGGGAGATAATTAGATCAGGTCATGAGAACAGGCCCCAATGATGGTATTAGTGGCTCTAAAAGAAGAGAGAGTCTTGAGCTGATGCACTTGTTCTGTCTTGCCATGGAGTATTCTTTGTATTTTTTGTCATGTTACGATGTGGTATAGCAGGAAGGACCTCCCTAGATGTCATGCAGATGGCCCCATGATCTTGGCCTTCCTAGCATCAGGAACCAAAAACCAAATAATCTTTTATTCTTCATAAATTATCCAGTCCTGGATATTTTGTTAAAGCAACAGAGAATTGACTAAGACACTGCCACACATTTCTTCGGGTTCAGTCTACTTTTCAAGGTCATTGGCCTCTCTTTCATGATTTCTGGACCCTGGTCTAAGAATTTGAGGATTCCACATGTGATCTTTAATTTCTTTTGTACTGAACAGACCACCTGGATTGGTGATGCACTGATTTTTATTGGGCTACAGGATCTGAACCATGATAAGGAAAAACAGATTTTAAAAAGACAATAAGTGTTCATAACTTTAAAAGATGGAAGATATCTTTCCTACACTTTAAGTTTTAGAGCAAGCAAAGAAACCTGAAGGCTACAGCATCTCTACTTCCTCATCCTTGTTGCTCCTGTCCTGAGAAGTTCCAGGGTTAGGAATTCATTTTTAAATCGTATGTCTCTGATGATATCCTTTTTTTTTTTTTTGCGGCACCGGGGACTGAACTCACAATCTTGCGCTTGCCAGGCAGGCGCTTAGGCCGCTGAGCTAGATCCCCGGCCCGCTGCTAGCTTTTTGAGTTCCTGTAGAAATTATTTTACTTGGCTTGGAAAATTAGCCATAAATCCTGTGCTGTGGATTCCCTCACGGCCACCTGCTTAGCTGAGAAGGATGCTCTGGAGGTCTTTGGGAGGAAGAAGGCAGGACAGGGTCGCGCTGTCCCAGCAGGTCCTTGCCCCTGTCTGCTGACACAGAAAACTTCTGTGCCTTCTCATCTTATTTTTGGCCTCGCTCAGGTACAGCAACCTCCTGCTGGTCCAGCCGTGATCAAGACACTCACCGGAACCTTCCTTCTGAGCCTCCCGGCCCCAGCGAGGATTTGAACTCGTGGTCCTGAGAGCAGGATGGATGAGTGCTCAAGGGCTCCCACGCTGACTCCATCAAAGCTTTCCTCCGCGCATCTCCATTATGTGAACAGCTCTGTTAACCAAACCTATTATCTTTCCCCCTTGGTTTTCAACTTGAGAAAGGGAAAGCAACTTCTTTAATGGCCCACAGATTGATGATTAACATTTTACACGTCCCTGCTGCTAAGTAAAAGAACTGCTTTGTGGACAGTGAAAGCGCCTAGGAGAAGAAAGCGGGAGTCAACTTGGTTTATTAAGTTGTGCTGCTCCATTAGTCACAATCTTTTTTTTTATGGCAGTGCTTAAAGGCCCATCCATTGTACTTCTCGGGAATGGGGTAGATCAAAACCAAGTGCTTTTAGTGCACCTTTGACATCTGGCCTAGCAGCCGGCTATCTGCGATATTGCTCTCCAGCAGGACGGGGAGCTGCATTTACTGTGACCATGCTGGCCCCTCTGATTTAAGCTACTGCAGAGGGCAATGAATTACCTTAAAGGAGCTCCACTGCAGAACTCCAAGTTTTATGCCGGACCCCTGCCAGCTTCCCCACTTTATGAGTATGAACAATCAGACAATTGAACTGATTTGACTTTGCTACTCCTGGAGTTTCATTGCCGTGAACCTGGGGATGTAATGATGGCAATGCCATGCTAAGTGCCGCTCTGACTAGCGGCAGCGCCCGCTGCCCGATCAAGTAGGGCACCCATTCTTGTTAGCTGAAAACTGCTCTGATTTGCAGCAAGGGGGAAAATAGATCCCATGCAATCAGATTAACTCAACTCTGAATGTTATTTTCATTTAACACTGTGGAACCAGGCAGTGTCCCAATTTTTTTTTTTAATGGTAAACTCATTAAAAGGCAGGGTTCTTTTGCAAGGAGTCTTACAGCCCTGATGTAGAGGCATCTGCTAAGTCCTGATACAGATTGCAGACATAGACACTCAGACAAACCTACATATGAAGCATGCACATTCACACTCCTCAGACAGTCCCGAGGATCCTAGTCCAAGATCAGCATGATAAATATGTATTGAACTGATTAATTAATCAAAGAGAAAATAATTCCCCCCAGAGGAACAAAACTGCATTGGATTTTCAACAATAAATATAAAAAGATAATAAAATGTTATTTATCTGTTTTTGGGGAACAATTTATTTTTTTTTAAATCTAAGAATCCTATGTTCCACCAATTTCTTGTACCTACTTGTAGGTGAAAAAAACTTTACTATACAAGATTGTAAGAGAATAGTAACTGCATACCTTTCCTGAATAAAGGAAGAGATTCTGTTCAAAGACATTTGCCATTGAGAACACTCAAAGATGAGTCTTACACACTGTTATTAGACTGATGCAAGGGAATACAGAGGAAGGGGGACGGAACTGTAAGAGTGAATGATGGGGTGGGTAAGATTAAAATGCGTTAGATGCATGTATGAAAACACCACATTGAAGTATAACATTTTGTAAAATTAGTAGGCACTATTAAATATATATTTAAAAATAAGGTTAGCACAAAGAAGTAAACAATAACAGTCATTAGTAGTGTTTTCTACATGCTGGGCATTCTTCTAGGTAGCTGTATTAATTCATCTAATTCTCTTTGTGAAAACCAGTGAGGTAGCTAATACCATTGTGTCCCATTTCTAACCAGGAAGCTGAGGGTTAGAGAAGTTCACTTGCTTTCCTAATCAAAATAATGCAGCATATAGCAGAGGTTGCAAAGGTTTGAAGCCAAGTTTTGAGACTTGAAATTTTACGTGAAGCCCTTATACCTATAGTGCCTCTAATAACCCTTTAAATGTGAGCATAGAAATTAACACTGATGATTCTGAAAGATTACTTCACATTATTCACAAAATTCTGTGCTAATACAAATTTTCTTGTTTCAAATGCATCCTACACAATCACATAAGAAGATACTTAGGACAAAAGAAGTACTGTAGTATCTTTAAAGTAAAAGCATCTAATCAACTCAAAGATTAAAAGCAAGAATAAAAGTAATGATTTTGACATTGGTAATTAAAAAAAAGTTTGCTTGAACATGTACTTAAAGGAAAACACTTTATTATCACCAACCTATTTAAAAGAATGTCTACCTGCAATTCAGATAGAATTTCTGTGACAGGTTTTAAAAACACCAGGTGGAGATGTAAGATGAAATACAGAATATTTGTGTAACCCATTTGACTCTACATAAATAGAACCAAAAACAACTGAATGAAATAGAAAAAAGTTTAGGAATCAGCGAATGTAACACTTACTTATGACTGCAAATATAGTGAGTATAAATTCCTCCACTAAAGGTCAACACAGACTGAGTTTTTTAAACGATCCCACCAAACGATATAGTTATAGTATCCCTGGGCCCAGGATACTACATCTCTTTTGAAGAAAGCATAAATAATTAAAAAAGGAAGTTGGCAGTGAAGATAAGACATATTTTTGAGCTGGTTCTATGTATAAGATATAGTTCTTAAATGGACAAAACTTAAAACTTTCAACCTAAAATCAGGAAAAAGACAAGAATGTCCATTATCATCACTTCTATTCAATATAGTTCTAGAAACATTAGCCAAAGCAACTAGACAAGAGAGAGAAATTAAAAGGAATAAGGATAGGAAAAGAAGAAGTTAAATTATCATTATTTGCAGATGATATGATATTCTACATAGAAGATCCCCAAAACTCCGTGGAAAGACTTGTAGATGTAATAACCAAATTCAGTAATGTAGCTGGATACAAAGTCAACATTAAAAAAACAATAGCATTCCTGTACACAAACAGTAAACTCACTGTGAGAGAAATAAGTGAAACCACACCCTTCACAATAGTATCCAAAAAAAAAAATACTTAAGAATCAATCTAACAAAGGAAGATCTATACTGTGAAAATTATAGTACTCTGAAAAAGGAAATCGAAGAGGATCTCAGAAAATGGAAAGACGTTCTGTGTTCATCGATAGGAAGAACAAACATTGTGAAAATGGCCATTCTCTCAAAATTGTTATACAGATTTAATGCAATTCCAATCAAGATACCATTTGCATACCTCACAGATCTAGAGAAATCATTCCTAAAATTCATCTGGAACCAGAAGAGACCTAGAATAGCAAAGGCAATTCTGGGCAACAAAGGTAAGGCAGGAGGCATCATGATCCCTTACTTGAAATTGTACTACAAAGTTACTGTGATAAAGTCAGCATGGTACTGGAATCAAAACAGACCTGAAGAACAATGGAATAGATTAGAAGATATAGCTACAACTACAAACACACTCAGTCATCTCATCTTTGACAACGGGGCCAAACATGTTCACTGGAAGAAAGGTAGCCTCTTTAATAAGTGGTGCTGGAAAAACTGGCTTTCCATATCCTGAAAACTAAAACTAGGCCCTTTCTCTTAACTAAAATCAAAATGGATCAAAGATCTAAATATTAAAACAGAATCACCAAATCTGCTGGAAGACATAGTAGGTAGAAATGTTGAAGACATAGGGGCAGGCAGAGAATTCATGAACAAAAATCAAACTGCCCGGGAAATACTTCCCAGAATCAACAACTGGGATCTCATCTTATTAAAAAGCTTTTGCATGTCAAAAGAAACCTGCAACAGAGTGAGAAGAAACCCCATCAACTGGGAAAAAAATCTTAGTCAACTGTCCCTCAGAAAAAGGTCTTCTATCTACAACATATAAAGAATTAAAAAAAATCAGGCTCCCAAAATTCAAAGACCAAATCCAAAAATGGGCATCTGGGATGAATACACACTTCACAGATGAAGAAATACAAATGGCAAACAAATATATGAAAAATGTTCAACATCATGGGTCATTTGAGAAATGCAAATTAAAACAACACTGAGATCCCAACTCATTCCAGAAAGAATGGCCAAGATCAAGAAATCAACCAATAACAAATGCTGGAGGGGCTGTGGGGAAAAAGGAACTCTTCTTCACTGTTGGTGGCAGTGTAGGCTGATGCAACCACTGTGGAAATCAGTCTGGAGGTTCCTCAAAAAGCTAGAATTGGAGGTTCCATTTGACCCAGCTATCCCGCTTCTGGGCATTTTCCCAGAAGAATTGAAAACATCATACCACAGTGATATATGTGTACCCATGTTTATAGCAGCACAATTTGTAATAGCCAAATCTTGGAAACAATCCAAATGCCCATCAATCGAGGAATGGATAAAAAAGATGTGGTATTTTTTATAGCATGGAGTACTACTCAGCTATAAAGAAGGATTGCACTGAGGCTTTTGTAAGTAAATGGATGTGACTTGAGACCATACTCATAAGTGAAATAAACTCATATGTGCAGATATCATACTGTCTCCCTAGTGTATGAAACTGAAAGAGCAAATATGATCCAAAATCTACAATAAATATTGTGTAAGGATAAGAAACTCCTCAAAGAGGAAAAGTAACTGGGATAGGGGAAAGGAGGAAAGAAGGAAGGGAAAAGGAAAAAGACACAAATTTGTATATATATATATATGCATAAGATAACTAAGATGACTATACTACTAATTCTATAAGTTCTTGGAAAAGAACAGTCAATACTCATATGATTAGATCAATTTTGCATGTCTATATCTGGTAACCTAAGCAGCCCTTTTCAAGGTAACAATATATAATACTACAACCATTTGTAATTTCCTATCTTGTTTTGGAAACCTATACTGTTATTATTTTGGGTTTGTTGGTGTTGCTTGTTTCTTTTGCTTTTTGTTTTTCTTTTCTGTGTCTTTTTTTCTCTTAAATAAAAAACTAAAAAAAAAAGAAGATATAGTTCAAGTTCTGTGTACATGGCAGTAAATAAAATCTGGTGAAACCGACAACCTAATTTGGGTCAGGTTGTGGGGAAGACAAAGAGCCTATCACCCAGAGCCGACTCCGAGCTCTCAGGGAACAGAGCCCATGAGACTGTCTCAGGCTCCACACCAAGCGTAAGTTACAAGGGTTTTTCAAATCACCCTTATGTGTGATAATTTGCTAGAATGGCTCACAGAACTCATGAACAGCTCTTATACTCCTAGATTTGGTTTATTACAGAAAAAAAGAATACAAATTAGAAACAGCTGAAAGACAAGACACATAGGGCAAAAGCTAGACGCATTCCAAACACGAAACTTCTGGAGTCTGTGGCATCTCCTCCTTCCAGCGTGCAGCGTGCCGAGGCATGTGGAATATTGCCAACCAGGAATGCTTGCCAGATCCTTAACTAGTGCTCAGACATTTTTTGGGGGGCTTGATCACATACTGCTTGTATGGCCGTCTTCTCATCTCTAGCCCCTCCAGGAATTTGGATAAGTGCCATTCATGTCTAGTTCTAGAGGTTACAACTGATACAGTGTGGTCTAAAGTCCCATCCTAAAACACTGCTGAGATGGCCAATGATCAAAGTCCCCAAACAAAGACACTCCTATCAACCAGGCTGTCCCACACAGTCCCAGAGATTACCACCTAGTAGCCAGGACAAAATCTCAACCTCTCTTTGAATAAGTTTGATTCTTCACTGTACTCCAAAAAACACACTCCAAATGCAGTGAGAATAATAAAACAAGGTAATGGGACAAAGAATGAATCGCAGGAGTCCTCTCTGTAGACAGAGTGGTAGGGAGAGGAGAGTCACTCGCAGAGACAGTGGGGGAAGGACCAAGGCTCTGAGGTAGAACATTTTTGGAAAGGAAAAGCGAGGAGGTCATTTTAGCTAAAGAAGGACGAGGAGGGTGTAAACATTGAGGGAGACTGTGAATGGCAGGAGAGAAAGTTAAAAGAGGTTGGGAAGGCAGATCTTACTAGGTTTTGTACACTTGACATGTTGATGTTTAAGAGATGGGAAATTACTGAACAGGACAGAGCAGAAGAAAGATGTGTTGTGACTTGGATTTTAAAAGGTTTTTGAAGAAAACAAGAGACAATATGGTAGCCCTCATTGATTTCCTATTGTCTGGTTTATGAAGGCCTGTAATGCTTTCAATCTTTTGTTCTGATCGATTTTATACTATTTTGTTTTGTCTGAATTTATTGTGTGTGAAGGTGTGAACAACTATTTCTAAGAAAACAAGAGACACTATGGTGGCCACTGTTGATTTCCTGTTGTCTCATTTTGAAGTCCTGTATTACTTGCATTGTTCTGTTCTGATCTGCTTTGCTGTGTTTTATTTTGTTTTGTTTTATTCTCTTTAAAAAAATAAATAAAAGGTTTGTTCTGGATCCTGTGAAGAAAACAGTTTGTGTGGAGCAAAGGAAGTAGCAGAGGGCTCAGTTAGAAGACCACTGCGATAGCAAAAGGCATGAGTGATAGTCCCTGGGCTGTCACAGATGGGAGCAACTGGGTAGATCCCGCATCTACCATATTTCAAAGAAGGAGCAGTCAAGATTGGCAGATAGGTTGGATGCCTGAAGATTATTTACTTGAAAGTGCATCTATTTAATCATGAATCTCCTTTTAGTAAATTTCCTGGAGCATAATGTCCCCTTTAAATTGGGAACACCATTTTTTTATTTATGTTTGCTTATTCTCCTATTTGATTGGTTCTGGTTTCTTCCTTCATTAGCTGGCTCTCTCTGATTTGTTCTTGGCATCCAGCTGTTGTATTCTCAAGTAGTTTTTATCTCTTCATTCTTTTCTTTCTGTTTTCTAAGTGCTTCTCGGGTTGGTCACAGTTTTGTTTGTTTATCAGCAATTTACATTTTCACAGCTCCAATGGGCTAGACAGGCTAGACAGCCAGGTAGGTGGTCACTTCTAAATCAGGGTGGACCACAGTCTTGTGGTTAGGGGCAGGGAAGGAGACAGGCAACAGGGCCTAGTCCTTGTTAGACGGGGACACTTGAGCATAGGGGTCCTGCCAAAAGGGGAACTTGGGTCAGGGCTGGCCCAGGGGGAGCAAAAGATGTCCATATTCACGTGTCACATGTTAGGCCTTGTCCTGTAGGCCCTCCTCCTTGAGTCAGCAAAAAGGGTTTAAGCAGTTGGGAGCAAAGTTTATTGAGATGTATAAATGGGTAGGAACTTATGAATGCTAGAATTCCTTCAGCCATGAATCATGAATAAATTATGCTACTCTGAAGCCTGACAAGAAGGAATGATAAAATTACCAGCACAAATAAACATGGAATCAAATTCTCATTCTAATTGTTAATGTCTGTGTTATAGGGTGAATGTGTCCCTCAAAAGTTCGTGTGCTGCAAATTTAATCCTCAAATTCATGTTAATGGTATGTAGAGGCAGGGTATTTGGGAGGTAATTAGGGCTAGATGAGATGATGAGGGTGGGAACCGCCTATCAGAGTGGTTTTTGTAAGAAGAGAAAGAGAAACCTGAGCTTGTGTGTTTGCCTTTCACTATGTGACACCTCTGCTGAGGTATCTTGGAGCAAGAAGGCTCCGTCCTCTTGGGCTTCCCACCTTCCAGAAACATCGGCCAAATAAACCTATCCTCATTGTAAAGGTCTCAGGTTTTGTTATTCTTGTATAGCAACAGGAAATGGACTGAGTTGTTTTCTTACCCT